>JAPYYZ010002892.1:0-12340 GCA_030522705.1 Eretmocerus eremicus | reverse complement strand
ATTTTTTCAAATTTTAATCTCCTCTCCGGAAAAGATTGAGAAAGGCCAGATAGCGAATAGAATAATTTGCACGACAAACCTTGTATCAGAGCTCGTATGGAAGCTTACGCCGTACACTCTGCGATGATGATTCTTGCTTGTCCACTGCTGATGGCGTCCTGCGCGCGTCCTCCGGACAGTCGGGGCCGGTTGACCGTCTCTCTGAAATCTTATTTCTATAATTATTAGAAATCCTAATATAACAGTAATAATATCATGCTTAATAACGGCAATTTGGCAGAGAGCGCGCGCGCGGCGCAATTATGGTAATTTTCTTTTTCTCTCTATTTTTCCTCTCTCGTCTCGTAATCACACGGGAGCGAGCTACATCAGAGCTCGCCCCGGAGATCCGGCCGCTATATCTCGGCGAATTTCTCCGTATTGTGCTCTACAGCCGCTGCCGCTCCGCGAAATTAAGAAAAATCATATTTCAAAAAAGTACTTTCTTTCTCCAAATTATATAGTTTCGGTCTCTTGCAGGGACATTATAAAAGTAGCTCGGGGAACAGAGTATCAGAGACCGGGGCTCGAATACCTCCCCCTCGTGTAGAGGTCTCCCGCATAGGCGGGAATTTTTTTATTGTAGAAATAAAAGTATTGCGCAAGGCACATAATGACTACGTCGCTCATAATAACAACCATAAAATATCAGAGCGCCCCAGCGCATGCGGTATTATTAATAATGTAGTCGTATGCGGAGGCCTGCTTTATTGCTCTGCCAATCCGAGAGAGTCCGCAAGTCTGCGTCACACGCACGCATACGTGTGCGCGCACGTAATCGTAAACATAGACAGAAAGAGAGATGGAGAGAGAAAGAGTGGGAATTTGCACGCTTGCTCATTGGATGCATGGTGTGAACGTATATGTATAGGTGCACCCGCATAATGCGTATAACCACAGAGCCATGACCGTGACTCGGTGTCGTTTTCCATGGGGTGTCGAATACCGCTACCGTCGCGGGCCGCTCTCGGGGCATAAAAGTCGGCCAATCGGCCCTCTCCCCTCCCTCTCCTTCACTGTTGCGACTGATCTTGTGCTTATTCGATGATATGATGAAGAAAGAATGAAGAAATGGAAGTAAATTCACAATGGTCATTTGGAAAACCGCAAAAATCATTTAGCGGGCATTATTGAAACAATTCAAAGAATAATGAAGATCACAAACATGATATTTGCAAAGTACATGGTTGTGTGAACTGAATTTCTAAACTATTCACGATTGCTCTCACCTTTCTCCAGCGACTAATTTCTTGATCGTGGCAACATCTTACTACCCTCCCCGCCCGCCCCCCCCCCCCCCCCCATTCAGTTTTTGCGAGCTTCCCGATGCTCAGAAAATGTGTCCGCTGGTATTGTTTCCCGTGGAAGTGAAAAAACCACAAACTTTTTCATTCACATGATCATACTATAAATTTTCTACGTGATATAAGAGCAAAAATATATCAAGTTTTTATCGGTATCCAGACTCAGCCAACTCGAACTCACTCGTATAGCCTCATTCTTATCGTTAGCTCTTACGCCGTAGACTCCGAGACAGCCTCCAGCTCTCGTCCAGAAGTGCACATACAAACGCGAACAAATACATGTGGAATCAAATATGCGATACATTATTCATTTCAAGTTCTTTCTCTTCGCTCACTACATATACGCCTCGGATCGTACATTACGTACAGCGAGCGAGAGTTGTACTACTCTGATGTGTCCGCTCCACGTGGCTGTAGCCCGCGCTCGCGCACAAACCAACACAATTGCACACGCACACGAGGCTGCATGCAAGGATGTACTTGAATTAATTCGCCGGCCTGTATGTGGGTGAAATGAAGGATCGAGAGCTCGGTGCTTTTACAACTTTTTACTCCAAAGGTGACGGTGGCCCATCAAGCCTTGCGCAGCGCGCTCTCTCGCTCATTTGCAATTCTATATGCCCGGTGCGTCGATATGCTTGATTTATTATAAGCATACTTGTACACCCGCTCCGCGCCTCCTTGCCCCTGCAACCGATCTCCGTCCACGACCTCTCGCTTGTTTCTAAAGATTCTGATAATACAATTTTAATTCATATACTTTCTTTTCATCGATTCTACATGCTTGTATGCACACAAAAGTTGAGATCACTTTTGCATACCTCGCACTCATGCATGAAAGCTTGATCAATGTGCCAAATGTAAGTAGTCTACGAATTGTTTGCAGAACCTGCAGTCAGAGTTGAGTAAACGTCAAAAGAGCATGCTATTTGATCTTTTTTTCTTTTCGAATTCTTCCAAGTGGGACTGACTATCAGTATATCCTGCTTGCCACGTTCACATGAAAGCCTGTGCCAAAGAGATACTTTATGGAGGCAGTATAGCAGACGGAATAATTCCAATTCTAGACCTTCAAAATCTTCTTCGGAAGGATGGCTTGCGGCAATCAGTATTCTTGGCTGTGTGTGAGCATGAGCATTCTATTGCTCAGAAATTTGAAATGTTTCGCGGGAAGAAGATTTCATTCAGAGTTATTGTCTCGCGAAAAGGAACTCGAACTATTTCGATCAAGATCCATCAGCTATCGATTCAACTTTTTGAATGGAATCTCTTTCAGCATCGGATAGGAACTTCGAACGCTCAATGTGGCATATCAAAAAGCGTAATTTCTCAAAGGATATGAATGCCTCCTGAATTCAATAGAGCCTCGCAGCAGCTGGGGAATGCAGCAGACAATTTGTTCTTGCATTAAACCTCACACCGACAAAAGATCTCCCCCTCTCCCCCACCTCCCATCTCTTTTTCAATACTCGCTCAGATACACGGGGAATCAACTGCTGCTGTTCTCGTGGCGGCTCGTGTATCCTTTCTCTCTATCTTTTTATTCTTCATCGATCCGTGTAGTACGTGTGGCGAGGCATACAATTCATCGCAAAGAGAACGGGGTGGGAGAGTTACTCATGGGAAAGGGGTTCTTTAGTGTTATGTTTTGATTGCGACTCGTATTCGGCATATGGAGACTCTCCCTCTATATATAATTATATTTGAATTGAGAGCCGCTCGGGTCGTTATCCGCACCCCGATCACCATCTTTGAACAGAAAATAATGATATATTTTTTATATAAGAGGAAAAATTCCACCGAGCGACTGGCGTACAAGGCTCCATATGCTGCAGAGAGCGTGCGAGATATAATTACAATAAAATATAAAATCTTTCATCGTCGACCTGATGATACTCTTTGCGAGGAAAAGATTATGTCCTTGATCATTCTTCGCTCTATAATTTTTGATGCACGTGCATTCTCGTTCTTTGTAATGGAATATTCTTTGAAGACTTCATATCTCGCTTCATATAATCTGTGAGTTGCTGAATATACCATTCTGGTTCGTCATAAAAAATCTCCTCCCAAAATTATTGTCTTGAAAATCTTTCCACGGAAATAATTTCAGTTGTTGCACATTGCTGAATAAAGAATTCAATCTAAACACAATCGCTGCAACGAGCAAGAAATAAAAGTACGACCTTGCATATCAGATATTATACGTCCGATCGAATATCTCGTTCCGTAAAATAAAGATGAAACATAACACAACAAACAAGGAGAAACCTGTTGTTTTGTCTGCGTTGATACGATTCTTTCCTGGCTCTTTTATTCAATAAACCGCACAGCTCGTGTATAATACAATGTAGCTTTGTTTTATTTTTTTCGTTTTACATTTTCAGTTGAATGTTATTCAGCCAACATTCGCAAGCTCATCATTATTATTCACCTCGCGTCCGAGCCATCACGTCATATTCCGTTATATTTTCCAGGGTCGGAGAGGACAAATCCAATTCTATTCGTAATATATAGCTCAATTGAATGTAGAGGAGAAAAATTGAGCTCAATTCATGCTGTTAAACGACTAATGGTCTCCGCATTCATTTGAAGCAAATGATACGCCACATAGCCGTGGAAAGGTCACGAAATTAAATAATAGTTATTCTCCATTGCTCAGCACTGGCTGCGAACGAAATTGTTGAGGAGCGGCAGCATGACTGCATTGAGTCATCTTGAGCGATGAGTCAATAAATTTTGAACAAAGTCCGACGTGGAAATATTCCGTGACTTTGAATTATTTTTCATCAGTGAACGAAATAGTACTTCATACACTTCGAAACGCAAAGGATATTGAAATTCAATTGCGACTCATCTTACGCAATCAAACTGCGCATAATATATCCTCTGTTTCAACATCATTATAATAATTGATTGCAATATATGTATATGCCGACGTCATCCACGTGCCAGCTCTCGTACTTTATTTAACTATGTACATCATTCCCGCGCGTCTATTTAATCGTAACAAGTTCTTATATACAAATTGAGCTGCATTCATCTCGGTATCTGTTATTTGCTCCGCGATTACCCAGACCAGCGAGACGGACGTCATATCTCAATATAACGTCTATTCAAATTGTTCTCATTTTTGAGTCTCTCTGCGACGAGAAATTCTCTGTAAATACTGCAGAATATTGAAATTACAATTCCAAACAGTCTGATAAAATGACGATTTGAAATTTTTATTCTTTTGAATGAAGAGGGAGCTAGGTCATTTTGCGACATTTTCTTTTTGATTCTATTAAAAGTCCATTCTTATTAAGCTGACTTCAAGTTTTGATAGTTCCTTGGCTTGATTTCCATAGATGTATAACAGACTCCGTAATAATAATAATGAAGACTGAAATTACTCATCTATTCTGTGATCCTGTTTATGTAACTTTGAAAATTCTCAAGGTACATATTGTTCAATATACATATGACTTTCAAGATAGTATCGATAAAAATTATACATTTTAGCTCGAGAAGGGTCGCCAGCGATACGGTTGGAAAAACGCAGTAGCATGCACTATAAATGCAACGGAAAACCAATCATGTGAAGAGTCTCTATAATCCTTCTGAAAGTCTGAAAAAAAATCTCCAAACCTCCTTTCGATTTTGAGTTTTTCTCACATCAGTAATCATTTCCCTGATTTTGCTCCTCATCCACGCCGACATCAATTCATTTTTATCTGATTTTTCATCATATAATATGGTGCTTCCATTTTTCTTTCTATGGGACTGAGCTGTTTAATGAAATTACGGAAAGCCCGCCGAATTTGAAGCCCAGTCTCAATAGCTCGATTTATCGGGCAATGCCACTTGCAACTCCAAACACAATGAGCTCGAGCAATGAGCATTCGGCTGTGCTGAAAATACAGGCCGACCTCAAGTTCAACGGAGCATCCAACGCGGGATTCCCCCATATACGAGTGTACCTCCCACGATATACCCGGTGCGCGCGACTGTGTCCGAGAATCATATTTGCGCCACGCGCTCGCGATATATTGCATGGTATAACCCCGCAGGTGTCGGATATCGACGCTGCACACGCGCTAATTATATTGTACGCTTCTCTCATTATACAAACATCGGTACGTTCTTTCCGTCATTCATCATCATTTACTGCTGGAGCTTCTCCTATCGCGCTCTCAAATTCATTTGAATCTCGAACGGCGGCAAAAATCAATTTCTTATTGTTCCTCTATGTATAAGGTACGAGAGTCGAGTATTGATAATTGATGAATGGAAAATGTCGATGCATTGGAAGAATTTTTATTGTTTCTCGAAACGAGACGACTCGGCGAGGATTATTCGTTTCCCAGGCGAGAGAGAATTCCGATGCAAGCCATTTCAATAGGATAAGGATTGAAAAGCCTCAAAAGTGCTCTTTTGTTTATTAAACGTATAGTGTCTATGAGTAATGTGGGTGTGTATGGAGAGACGCTTTCAAGATATGCCGAGCATTATTCTGCGCATACGTATGAATTGAATAACTTATTCAGCTATCAATTTAATTATAGGAGTTATTCAGTCGATTCAACGTATTCAACTTATTCAGCCGCATATCCTATTATGCTTGAAGCGAATTATTGTCTGCAGTCACTCTTTTGAAAGGCAGAAAAATTTCTCGTTCCCAAATACAATGCATCGAGCTCTTTTGTTGCGGCGATTGTATTTTAATAAACCCTCTAAAAAATGCGGTTTCAGTAGAATGCATTTTAAATTGACGCGGCTTGACGTGTGCGAACGAGAATCAAACTCAGAAAGAGAGACTGCATTCATGTAAATTCTCGTTATGTAATCTCTCATAATACAAGGCCTGTTTTTGAAATTGGATAGTGAATTGGAAAAAAGAGGGATGAATAAGATAATATACAGATTTGAATCACTCATCATCCAGAGAATGAATGCCCATTTGATTTTACTCTGTGAGTGGCGTATTGAATTACTGCGATTGTACATCTCGCAAAGACTGTTGTTTATTCCAAGATTAAATCGTGGTATTATAGAATGCATACAAAGTAGAAATTATTGGATGTCTTCAGTTGATATTACGTACATCGCGCGATCTTTATCATATACTCGATGTTTTTGTATAATGTCGATTGATCTATAAAAAACGCTAACGTCGATTTCAAGCATGACATCTCATTTATAAGGTACTCCGACTCTTGCAAATTTTTTGCTCAACATATATTACTAGTCTTTCCTCAATATCAAATTTTTAATGATTCTCGGGAATACTCATAGTCAATGACATCATTATCTAAAATAGATTCCTTCAAAGTAAGTTTGCGTAGTGAGACGAGATACTGGAAAATCCACTTGATACGTAAACCGGTACGCATCCTTTGAGAAACATACTTATAATGTGGAGAGCTACACTACGACTAGGATGCATCATTCTTTCACTCTTATTGAACAAGTAAATATAATGCGTCGAATCAGCTGAGGATTTTGAGACGCAAATGTCTCAAAATTCTCGTGAAATTCGATGTAAATGAAAGCTGATGAAACCATCGAAGCTGGTGCATAATTTTCATTAAGAATGAAAGAAATATCAGCATCAATTACTGAATATTTGAAGAATTTTTTCACAACTTGATGCTCGATTATTTCAATTTCGGATCTATACCTTCATAACACACATAGAATCAGAATTCATCCATTCGTGGAAAACTTTGTGAGATATTGAGCTGTTATCATTCTGTTCTTTACATTGAGTCAAAATTATATGCGTAGTTGGAAAAGTATTGATGGAAGAACATTCTATGTGCTCTTTGGAGTCTTCTCGGTCCTGATTATTGGGAACTGTTATTGAGCTGTTACACCACTCGGCCAACTTTCTTGCATTATCCGATACGGAATTGGTGCGCAACACTTTTTGACGCATCAGACAAGAGAAGGTATTTTGTGTTCGAAAATCATTGTTCCTGACCTTCATTTTATTCCTTTAAACAATGATCAGATGCTAGATATTTCATTTACTTACAGAACTAATATCTTGGAAATATCATACCATAAATTGGGCATAATCAATGATAATCCCCACAACTCAGTTTTGCCAGACCGAAATATAAATCTAATTCAAAGAATTTACCCAGAATTTTACGCACAAGACTGGACAATAGAATCTTCTGTGGATCCATTACAAAAATGAATAGATAACGAAGAAAAATAACGAAAGCGATGACGATGCAGAAGAATGATGAAGCTGAGCGAGTAACAATGACAGTGAGCATAGTCATGATAATAAGACTATAATAATGATAATACTGATCACGATAATCTTAATAATAACGGTAGAATGTTATTACGTATAATAATTCTCAGGGACGTAATCGTTAAGAAAGGACGCCTGCGGGGTAACTGCATCCATAATCGTTATCGTTACGCTTTATGTTGGCGACGGCTCTTTCCTGACTGAGCTTGCCTCTACCAGGGCTCGCGTCGTCCGCTTCCTCTCTTTTGCTCTCCACCAACACTCCTCTTTTTCGGCTCGTGTCTCTTTCTTTGCTCCCACCCTCTTTTCCAACTCCTTCTCGCGGAAGCTTCGCAATGCTCGCGACTCATGCAGCTATGCAATTAAAACATATTCCCAATGCGATGCCGAGAGAATACATCGAATCGCTGGCTCCGGGGTCGCGGGACGTAACGCGCGGACCAAAGCGTAAAGCCATCAGTTTCAACGATTATTACGTTTAGTTCTAGCCAAGTGAGTTTCATAAATGCTGGTCTCTGGAATATGCACACACACAGAAACGCAGTTGTGTATTTATGCCGAGGCAGCGCTCGACGCCGCATTTCTGTTTGCCACTGTCTGTTGGAGATGCTCTTGCTCTTATTATTATTTTTTATCACAATATTTGCCTTTTTTCACATTCTGTTTTACGTTTATTGCTCTTCCGGCTAGACTCTGACCCTTTCTCCATCGCGCGTCTATGCATACAGCCCTGGGGCAACTTTTAGCATTTTGTCTCGAATTCACAAAGTTTGCCCATCCCGGCCCGTTACGGACTATATATAGCAGCAGTGTGCGCACGTATAGATGGAAATCATGTAGAGCTCTCTTTTTGCTCCTTCATCTGTTTCGTTTCGTTTCGCATGTTCCGCGCTCCTTTTGTGAAAGAGATCAGAATCGACTGATTTTGAGGAAAAATTTCGCGTGAAAGCGGGATATATACGTGCGGAGCGAATTGCGCGCGCAGATGTAATTTCATCTAGTTTTTTATTGCGGACATGTTGAACTGGTAAGGGCCTCGATAGCAGCAGTTGAATCGGAAATATTGGCCATAAATATCGCAGATACAGCAGACGCTGGCAGTCGAGCGTGGCTCTAGTGTACATTTGTGTGTGTCTATGTGTGTGCGTGTACAAAATGCCACACGAGATATTACACGCGCGGAGATATAGCCCCACCGGTTCTCATCTCTATACATCTTTCTGCTTGTGATCTTGTACACGTATGTGCGTGTGGAACTATCCAGCGCTCGACATTGGTATTCATTTTTTGAAAATCATTGCTCCCAAAGCAATCGAGTGTTATCATTATTTCCACTCATTCGTCTCGAAAATATCAATATCCTCGTTGGTCCAATACAAGTCCTCTTCTTTATGCGTTGCAGTGGCAAAACTCATCAAATCCGATATGTATGTCATGTGCGGTACTTGAAAATAGTTCTCTTCGTGCGATTTATGCATTTCGAGATAGGTCCGTTGCGATATTCTGATGAAGACAATCGTACATCGACGGTCGCTTTTTACCCAGCCTTGAGGTAATTTTTATCCTATCTTAGAATAATTATTACCCTAATTTGAGGTAATTTCTCCTCAATGTTAGTAGGGATTCGCATGCTAGTATCGCGGCGTGGCTCGACTTGGAATAATTTTTACCCAAAGTTGAGGATGAATCTTATAGTAACCTACCTGCACTTTTTTTATACCAAACATGTGAATTTTACCCCAAGCTTGAACAGATTTTATATAAAGATGTTCAAGTTTTACAGAAGTTTAAATCAGAAAATACCTCAAGTGGTAAGTGGTACCAGCTTTACTACAAACCTTAGGGTAATTTTTACTCAAAAATTCTCTGCGTGTAGATCTTGCTGCAGCTTTGTGAATAAGCTTCCATGACAAATCATTCACAACTTAACATGAGTATCTTTCAGAGTGCATCTGAGATCTGTGGAGACTATTTTTTCAGAAACTTTTGGGAAATATGACCCGCCATGATCCGCATTACATGCAAAGGCTGTTGCTGATATAATATTGATCTCATTACGAGTTCTTTAATCAGCAACTTCCAATCGCGTAAGTGGCTCACAGTTGATGCACTTTTATTCGGTGCTGGAGTTGTAATCATTCAAATCGATGGAATTGGATACGGTGTGAATTGTTTGAGCATTATTTATGGGATTAATTTGTGCCCCCGTTGCAGGAAAATGATTGAGAATAAACATATGATAGTCTGTCTCGTGATGAATGTATCCCATCAGTATTGCACGATATGCAATCAATGTACTTAGCCTTGTTTGCGATCGCGAGTTATAATTACGAATAATCGAATAAACTTGAGCGAATGGAATATGTTCACGTGTATATATTTTTGCACATTGTTGATTTATCTCGTTGATTCAAATATTTCCACCTCCCTACCAGCTCATTCACTTTGTTACTTACAAAACAAAGCTGATTAACGATGAAAAAGTGCACAGTCATTCGAAAGTCTATCAATGAAGCTTTTATAGCCCAACTCGTTAATCGAGCCCTGAGCATTGTACCGTTATGATCTTTCTACGATCATAATTCTAACGTCGTTAGATATACAATAATGAAGTGATAGTAAGTAATTCGATGAAAATGCACCATTTTTTATCGAATGACTTCTTACACATTTTATGCAGTTCATCGCTTTAGGCAGATACGTCTGCATCAAGGCCATGTCGGAGCCGTGCACGCAACGTCAGAAAAGTTTATCCCAAATTTTTCGAGCACTTTTTTTTATACGAATCAAAGTAAGAGTTGACGAATATCGTCATTGTCTATCTTGGTCTCGCCTTCTCTTTGTTTGACTCAAATCGAAGTAGTATTCGAGAAATTTGGAAAAACTTGATATCAAGTGTATATATACTCATAACCTGTGTAATCGAGTACTTGAGTTTTTTCCAGATTTCTCGGATACAATTTCGATTTGGGTCAAAAGATTCTTTCTCGTCAGAATATTTTTCTTATATAGTTTTTTCGTACTCAAGCCAGTTTGGATAGTTCTTTTTCACTCTTGGCCATCGACTCCTCACCTAAAATCGATTCATGAGCGTCCCTAAATGAATTGATGAGTCTTCTGACATAGCTCGTGAATAAGAGAACCCTGAGTAAAAAAGAGAGTCAAAATGCATTCCAATATTTACCAAATATTTTCCAAAAAATCTGTCAACCTCGCACGGATCAATCTAGATTCCCAAAATAGAGTACCAGACGACCCCGCATTCCCACGCGCCCTCGGAATCAGATCCCCCACAATCACGCACGTGGCCGACGGTAAGCCGTACCACACAAACAGCCTCAAACTCCCACAATCACACTCTCTTACTATGCATACGTGGAAGGTGTCGCGGGGGTCTGCGGTCGGGACGAGCCGCGGGCGGTACGCTCTGCCCAACCATACGACCGCAGAAGAATTGCCGAGCTCGAGTACATAGGGGGATGAGAGCCGCCCTCCGCCCGACCACCGCCCGGATTCCGGATTCCAACGAGTTCGCGCTCAAGAACCTTCAAATTATCCAGACCGCAGCATCCGACGCGTGTATATACAGGGCTCGCGCGTCGTCGAATCTCTGCGTTCGAGGGATAGTGCGACCGACCACCGTCAGGATCGAGCGAGACGGAGTCGTACTGCAGATTTGGCCAGATGGATACTGTATGCGTTGCATTGGGTTATATAGAGTGGAGAAGTGCGAGCCGCGAAACGCGACCGCAAACCCGCGCCCGACGCGGCGCTTATCCCCGAGGTGAGCCCGGAGAGGCTCCAGTATTGCGCCTCCTGCGCCTCTGCATTATTTATTTTCTAAAGATATATGCGCATGGAGCGAGCTGCCTTTATTATTATATGTGGGCGAAGGGCGCATGTTATAAGTGCACGCGTGGATTACTCGTGTGTAAATAACACTTGCGATCGAGGGTAAACATATACTTTGCTCGGACCTTGCTTCACGTGATATACCATAATGTGCTTGAGGAATTCAATGAGGTGGTGAAATTGGCAAGACGGTGCTGAATCGTTCATTTTTTGCAGATATAATCCAAACTTGTGACTTTGAGCGAGGTAACAGTGCTCGATCGAGAAAGTGGTGGGAAATGACTTGAGACTCGTTAACTAAGTTTTTTCAGTTTCTAACGATCTCTATGAATTCTTTTGGTCTTCGGCAGTGCCTCTATATATGGAGATACCGACGAAATTTCGAGCCCGTTAACCCATTGATGCTCCAATTTTTCTGATGCATGGAAAAGAAAAATTCCTTGTCAAAACAGAAAATGGTCATTATTAAGATCAACACAAAAATACAAAAATTAGGCAGTCCTGAAAATTACATGTTTTTGAGCTCTAGCAAGCATGTGTTTGAAGATATTGAGATCTTTGTCGTGGGAGTATGGTCCTTATAAGTAGACATATTTTTCAGAATTCTTTCAGATTTTTCAATTTTAATTCCTTTTGAAAAATTTAATGCACAAAAATTTAACCTTGGGCGCCAAAATAGGATATGGAGTAATTTCGCCGGATCGAAGTTTGACTAAATCTCAATATAATCGAGCTGAAAAATCTTCCAGAGCTTTTGAGCTAGGATTTTTTTGAAGCACCCACCACTGACCCTATGCCATCTTAACCCATTCACTATACAGCAGTCCCCAGAGATGAGAAAAATCAGATTTAGTCTGAATTAGGGTGTACTAGGTCTAAAATGAAGAGACAATACCCC
>JAPYYZ010002891.1:0-12340 GCA_030522705.1 Eretmocerus eremicus | reverse complement strand
TCTATCAGTTGGAAAATTGTGCTAATATGATTTAGCAGCATATTTAGTTAGGAATTGATGATCAAATGATTACATTTGTTTTCTAATAGTTTTGGAATAGACTGTCCCATTTACATATAAAATCGATTTTTGATCACATCATTTCCATTTTCGAAAATATTTGTGAAATGATGATGTATGATACCGCTTTGAGAAAGCATTCTGCTAATCTCATTTAGCAGCGTATTTTGACTTTCAAATCGTACTAAAACGCATGCTCGAGCTCCAAACCCCCAGGAAATGGCTGAAAATTTTCTTGTAATCAGATAACTAACTGACAAATGGAAAAAAAAATTTTTCCTAATTTTTTGAAGGGTGGTCAAAAAAGTTATTCTGCAAAATATTATTTTCGTGTATTTTGGACTCTGAGACCATGTGAGGGGCTCAAGGAACTTCTTCAAACAACGTGAATGAAAGGTTTTTTGATTACCTTTTAGATGCATTTTGGAAAATTGGAATCGGTTAAGAAGGAGAAAAGTTATAAGCAAAGTACTAACGCAAAGTTTGATTTTTGGGTTTTTTAGTAGAATCAATTATTTACGCCTAGCCGAGGCAAGAGAAATTTTTTGGGCCCAATGAAAATAGCTCAAATCATGTTCCAATATATCTAACTGATCAAAAAACTTTGCGAGGCGAAAAAAAATGTCGTGCAGAAAATATTTAAATTTGGCGTGAACATCCTCATAAGTGTTATTTCGAAGATCTATGGCAAAATATTAACGTTTGACCATATATATGTGGAAGTTTTCCTTGGGTCACTGGCATTTTGTAAAATAGGTGATGGCGAAGCCTTAAAGAATGTGTAATTTGCAATATCCAATAATGGGATGGCTATTGGATATAAAAGGCTATTGTTTGCCAGAATCATTGAGATCTCTGAGATTTTTGTGATTTCCAACAATGACTCGTCATTCTCCGTACGTGGAAATTGAGTTTTTGGTAAAGCATTTTTGATAAGACTCCCCGAATTCCTTATCAATTCTGGTTGCATCAATTTTGAATGCATCATGCTTTGAGAGCCAAGACTCTGTGGAAACTTGAATATCAGATCTGAAGTGATTGGCGCTTTCTTGGAGTAGTTTCATTGCCATGCTACATATAAATTTCGTTTCAAGTGAATTGGAGTTTCTTCCCAATTCCATAATCCTGAATTGTAATTGTGTAATTTTCTGTGAGTTTTTCCTCAACTCTGCCTCAATCAGTTCAGTCTGATTTGCCAAGAATTGGGCCACGTTTTCATCAAGGGTTCTGGAAATAGTTTTCAGGCCGCTCCCCATGAACGGCATCCAGGAGCTCTCCTTTTTTCTCGCTCCGCCACCGGTAAGCATGTTGATGGTTCGTTGCGCTTCATCCCGAGTCCCGTTAATCTCGCGGCGAAGTAGAATCAGCTGCGGTGTGGAGCCGACATCCATGCATTTGGCGCTAAGCGAGGTCCATGCTCCGCGCAGATTCTCGGCAGCAACCTCAAATTGGGAGAGGTCGATCCGCTGAATGATCTTCCATGACGTGCTCGTTGGTGACAGTGGGGCTATGCGTTCGACGATGAGATCAGGTGTGTTCTCCGAATGAGTGATGAATCTGTTTGGTTGTACATCGCCGGCTGCACTGTGGGTTCCGAAGAATTTTCTCATTGTGAAGGATGTTTAATGGCAAAACTGTCTTTCAGTGACTACGATACGCGCCTCGTCCGTAGACCGGAGTTTTCGAGTCGAGGACGAGGTCGTATCGTGTCTTAGCTTACTTCAAACGTGCGAGTTGACTACAATTAGAGGCATTTTTGGTGGGCTCACTAGTCTATCTCTGCAATCGTAAGTGACATACCGTCAACGACTTCGGCACCTCGTCCGTAGGCCGGAATATTATTTGAAGGCCGAGGACGAGGGTGCCGAAGCGTCGATATTCTACCCATTGCCATTAACAGGAACACTTCGAGTTTGCCATCTTTTCAGCTGTTCTGCGCTGTTTCAGTTTGCACGTCTGCACATCTTTTGATTTTGTCAATGTATGAGCTCCCAATGAGGCCGTTGTTAATTACTTTGACGTTACTGGGTCTGTAATTGATTTCCAAAATTTCAAATGGTCCAATATACTGTTGGGCCATTTTACTCTTGACTAGTTCATTCGAAATTTAAACGTATCCGCCCTCACAAACTCGCTGCGAATTGACATTCCTTTCATAATCAGATCTCGAACGGTATTTCGATTTAACCAAACTTGAAACTGCAATTCATTGGATTTGCTCCAAATCAATCAATCTTTGAGCGACAAAATCGTCATATGTCTCGAAGCTGTCCCGCTGCGTAGGATGCGCTGGTGTTCTCGCTTTCCATCCAAAGAGTAGTGTATGGGGGAGGTAGCCCGTGCTGGCGTTCACCATGGTGTTGATGGGATGTTGGGCCAGTGGCAGCTCCTTGTCCCAGTCTGACCGATCCTCCGCGGAAGCCTTGAGAAATTCCGTGAGTGTCGCGTGCATCTTCTTGATGACGCCATTGCTCATTGGAGAATATGGAGAGGTGTTGTATTTTTGAATTCCCAATGCTTCTGCAAATCCATTCAAGATTCTGTTGATAAAATGAGTGCCCTTGTCGGTCAGAATTGCGCCAGATGGTCCAAAGTACGCAATGACTTTGTCCAGTAAGCCCCTTGCCACCTCATGCGCCGTCGCTCGACGCGTGGGTATAAGTATCACATACCGTGTCAGCTGGCACTGCACGGATAAGATACACTCATAGCCACGTTTTGATGCGCACAGTGGTGAATAGAAGTCGATTGCAATTTTATCGAAAGGTCTCGCTGGTGTGTCCGTGATATTCATGGGCATGCGAGTTTTGGTTCTAATCAATTGATCTACCGCACAATCGTCGAATCTCTTCACCACGGCTATCACATCATCGCGCATGTATTTCCAAGAATAGACTCTTCCAAAGGCTTTGGCAGATTTGTTACAACCCAAATGAGCACCACTGATAGACGTATGGAATTCCTTGATCAACTCGTATCTGTTGACTTCGGATGGCACTTTCAAATTGTGCTTGAAAAGTATCGCTTTGAGAGGCATGCCTTCGAAAATTTTCTCGAACAATTCGATAACTTCTGGCCACATTGTTGGCGACAAAATCCGATTATCTTGAATGAAGCCTATTGCTTTGAGATCTTTTCGGAAAATGTGCTTCTTCGAATTTTTAAGAGCTTCTTGAATGTCATTTTGGAGTGTCCTTCTGGTCATGTAATCTTCAATAAATGCACAAAATATGCTCAAGTTGTTCACTCGGAATTCGTGTACGTCTCCAATCGTCAAATTCCCATCAAGAATGACTCGAGCATCGATATAATCTTCTTCAATTAATGACTCAATGGTTTCTGTCTTTGATTATCCATTGCACGTGGCAAGGAAGGCGAGATTTTCTCTGGAGCTAAATGGGTGCTCATCGACGGGAAATAATTCCTGCAACGGTTGCGCTCGCTCATTGTCACCAAGTGCCCACGGGGGCTTCTCACGTGGCGGCCGAGCTTGCGCAACCAGATATTTATCGAACGCTGCTGAGTGCGCTTTAGGTCTGGAAGTCTGACTCTCAGATTATGGTTGAAGTTGAGAATTCTCCGGGGTCTCATTTTCCACATTCAGGGGATTCTCATTTGCGGGTCCGTTTTCGTCAGAATCATCATTTTCCTCGTCGAGTTCGCGACAATTTTTGTCGCGCGAAGTCTGCATCGGCAGCAGAGGGGTATAATGTTCGGATGGCATGTCTAAATGTAGATGAATGAATTCTCTACTTTCAATCGAGTGGATGTGAGCATGTGAACCACAAGCTGATTCAGGTTGGATAAGCACGCAGACATTCCTGCTGAATAGCCGTGAGAACACGAGTATGCAAACGTCGTTCCCATACCGCTCTTCAGACCCAAGAATTTTGCATGTCTCATCTGCGTCCGTGCATGGCTCAAAATTTCCCTCAGTCAATAATTCCAACCGAACTTCGGGTGCGGTCATCTTGAGTCCACCGGCAAGAATGAGCGGCTAAGATGAGCAATTACCCCGGAGTAAATTGAGGATATCCACAACTCTCTCGACGGCAATCGCTCTCTCCGCACATGCATACCAAACTTCGACTCCTCCGATCCATTTTGTAGATTCTCGTGGGTTTGCTGAGGAAGAGAGTCGATGTGCATACTCTCCTTGAAATTTTGGGGACTCCCATCTAGCCTCTCTGCTGTAGATTCATGAGTCGCGGGGCTCCATAATTGCGCAATCTCATCAGGCGCCTCGCCTGCTCGCTGCTCACGTGGCGGCAAAAGCGCTCGAGATTCATTTTGCGTAGCTATCGCAAGCTCCCGTGACGACGAGGAAGAAGCGTGTACGTTCTCCACGCGCTCGCTCTCTCGCACGTCAGAATGCGGCTTATCGCCACTCGGTTGTGGTTGCGGCTCAATGTAATCGCTATGCAGTTCACTCTGCTGCTCAATCTCATCACTCTGCAACCTTTTCTGGCGTTCGATGCTGGACCCTCGGGCGTCCGACGGCAGAGTGCCTCGTGCTCGAAGCGTGAATTTGGGACGTATGAAAATGACGAAGCGGCTCGTGATCCGTGATCATGGTGAATCTATTCCCGTATAAGTACGGACGGAAGCTATCTTTTGCGTGAACTATCGCGAAAAGTTCCCTATAAAAACGCTCCATCTGAGTTGGCTTCCTTTTAACACGCGAGACGTATAGACCACGGGTCTATCTTTGCCGATTTTGCTTTGGCTGGGGATCGTGCCGACGCTATAGTCCGACGCATCGCACGTAACGATCCACTTCTCGTAAAAATTGGGTCCGGCAAGCACTGTCTCGCTGCACAGTGCGTTGCGCAATTTTTCGAACGCGCGCCACTGCTCAGCAACCCAAATGGAGGGCTCTTCTTTCTTCAGAAGGTTAGTGAGCGGGTATGCGATTTTCGCATAATTTTCGATGAACCTTCGGTAGTATCCAGTGAGGCCTAAAAATTGTCTGATTTTTCTGACGTTTGTGGGTGCCGGGTACTCGCGGACTGCCTCAGTTTCTGCCAGATCCGGTTTGATTTGGCCCTTGCCGACGATGTGGCCCAACACTTTTGCCTCACGACGTGAAACTTGACACTTCTTGGGTAAAATAGTTAAATTGGCCTCAGAGACCCCTCGAATGAACTTTGTGAATTCACTCTCATGGCTTTCGAGCTCATCTGCCTATAGATATATGTCATCACAATAAATGGCTAAGTCATCAGGTGTGAGGCCTGCAAATGCAATAAACATGGCTCCATTGAATGTGTCGGGTGCGCCTTGCATGCCTTGAGTCATCCTGGAAAATTCCCAGTGCCCATTGATTGTATCAAAGGCTGTGAGTTTTGCAGATTCCGGGTGCATTTCGATCTGATAGAACCCAATCAGTGAACCGACCAACTATGATGTACCGCGCGGACGCCAGCTGATCGAGTACATCCGTCGTAAACGACAGGGGTTCACATGTTCCAACCGTGATTTTGTTGAGTGGGCAAAAATCGGTTACGAGCCAATATCTTTTGGTCCTGTCTTTGTCCGGCAATTTTGGAACAAGAAAGCAGTTTGCTCTCCATGGCGATCTGGATGGGCGTATGACGCCCAGGTCACGCAATTCTTCAATTCCTATCATCATGATATTTTTCATAGCAGGAGGTAATCTGTTTTTCCTACGTTTAATTGGTTTATTTGATTTCAATCCTATCTTATGCTGAATCAAATGCGTGGCTGGCAAGGGTTCGCTTTCCAGACCAAATCGCCATGGTTCGATCATGAGGAGCTTTCGTCCATGCTCGATTCCTTTCTCATTCAAACCATTCACATCCACGAGACTCAGCTGTTGCAATTGCGCGCGCGCTCTCATCATCTACACTCGATTTTCCAAAAGAAGGCTCGGCTGCCACCGCATCTCTCTCAAATAACCTGCAAATCTTGCGAACCCTGATGTCTTCATCGACACGTTGCGTATCATCACTGCACCAATCAATCGATTCTTCGAATTTCTCCAATTTGACTTTCGGTGGATCTATATAGATAGTTTTTTCTGTCAAATTAATGTCTTCAGCATATCCAAAACCATCGTGATTTTTTGTCACGAAATTTCCAAAAAGTGTTCTTTCAGGTAGACGTGTGATGGGAAGCCACCCTTCTTCAACATTGTTAGAGATTTCAAACTTGATAATTCGATGTACTCTAGGTGGCAATTTTATTTTCTCCTTATATACGAATGTGACAGAGGAAGTATCAAATTTGAGGCAGCGGGCTCTGCAGTTCAGTCTACCTTCAAATTTCAATAAAAAGTCCCATCCGATCAATCCATCATAATCAAGTGAGATGGTGTCGGGGACAACGTGAAACTGCTATCGCATGCCATTTATTTTCATGAAAACTGTTTCCACTGATTTAAATTCACCCTTTGCAACGCCATTCATAATTAAAATTTCAGACTTATCGATTGTCCTATCAATGGGACGTTGCTCTCCTTCATGATACACACGTCTGCTCCGGAATCTATATACAATCTAACTTTTCCGGCTTCATTCTCACGATTCACAGAATCTGCAACTGGAGGAATTCTCCCTGATTTCAAAAATTTTGTAGCCGTTTTACGGACTCTGATTTGGGGCAATGACGATGTGTCATTATTACTTCAGTTCTCACCTGTTATGTCAACCATCGGTTCGCCATCAGACGACGATTTTTCGTCTGATGCCGAATCGGCCGACGGCTCCTCGCCATCGTTCCAAATACTCGTCATCGATGATGCTGAAGAGATTGCATCATCGATGCGCCCGGCGCTTGGAGACTGTTGCGGGCGAGGATTCAGTTCAAAGGCTCGCCTGAATTCTCAGCCGGAAAAGCCCGCTGTTGAACTGGTGGAGCCTGCTGTGGGCCCAAGGTAAGGTCATACCCGTCGGAGGGAGCGCGTTTTGCGAATTCCCATATGGGCTACGCAAATTTCCTCCGCTTCTTCCTCTATCGCGCTGACCACTGCGATCATGCTGAGTACTCGGTCGATCGATATACACATCAGCCCTCTCAAAGTGGTCCTCGAGTACCCAGCAAACCTTCGCGTCATGTCCTTTTTCCTCACAGTATTGACAGACCTTATTGTCGCTCTCTTTCTTGAAACATGTTCCTTCTACATGGCTCGTTCCGCCGCAGTACGCGCATTCTCTCTGCGACTCCATGACGCGAACGTTTGCGTGGCCACTTTCTCTAGAGGTCGAGGGAGATTGCACGCGCGGCTCCTCCTCGTCCGGATAATGCCTCCGTTGCATTCTTGCCTGCTGGGCGTATTTAATTGCCTCACGTATTTCTTCCGGCTTGCCATTCCGCACGATGTTCTCTAATTCGGGTCCGATACCTATGATGTATCTAGTCATTGCCGCCTCATCGGCATCGCGCGTTCGTGATTCGATTTCCACCGCGGTATAATTTGTCTTCGTTTCTGCGATGACTCTGAATCTCGCTAGAGTTTCCTGAATACGTGTACCATATGACTCCAATGATTTCCCTTTCTTTTTTATGCAAGCATCAAGAGAGTCCACGACTGAAAATTGTTCCTCGAGTTCTTCGAGGAATTTCTCGACTAAATCGAAGTTCATTACAGGAGAGCCATGAAAGACTTTGGCTATGCCTTTAAGTTTATTTGCGAGAGTCATCAGAATCATGCACTCCAAATCCGGCCCTCCCACACTCGCCGCAAATCTTACTGCTGCACAAGAAGCATTCGATTGGTCCGAATCTCCATTGAATTCCCCAATATCCTTGAGGAATCTGTAAAAGTCAATTTCGATTCCCGATTTGGAAACTGTCTGAATAGATGAATTTCTCCCTCTTGGGATGAATTGAGATTGGATGCTGCTATTCTGGATGTGCCGAGAGTCGATTGGCCCTGGACTCGGAAGTTCGGCTTGCTGAGCATGTATTTGGAATAGCACACGATCATATCCGTCCAATCTCGGTTGCACGAGATCTCGCTGAACTGGCCGAGTCACATTCTCATTCTGAGTTATACCAGAATTTTGGGATCCTGAAGCTGGCCCAAGCAATCGAGCACAATCAGAAACTAACTATGCCATCTCATATTGCTTTCTTATCGCTAGTTTATTGCCGCACTGAGGAATTGATTGCTCCACAACCGTACGAGATATGCATGTTTTCGCTAGCTTCCACCCGAAGCTAGCGAAAACATTCATTGCTCCGGCCCTACTGAACCGATCGTAACGTTTGAGGGCTGATCTTTTATTGCTCGATTCATTGCTCCTGATCCCGTTCCAGAGATCTCCCTAACCTCCATCCCGATCGAGATATTGATGTTTTTGCTAGCTTCAGGACCTGAAGCTAGCGAAAACATAGATTGCTCCGGTTCTACAGAAGCGATCGTAACGTATGTAGGCTCATCTTCTATTGCTCAATTTATTCCTCCAGATGCCGTTTCAGAAATTCTCCTAACCTCAATCCCGGTCGAGATATCGATGTTTTCGCTAGCTTCAAGCCTAAAGCTAGCGAAAACATGTATTGCTCCGGTTCTACTGAACCGATCGTAACGTTTGAGGGCTCATCTTTTATTGCTCAATTTGTTGCTCCAGATGCCGTTCCAGAAATCTTACTAACCTCAATCCCGATCGAGATATCGATGTTTTCGCTAGCTTCAGGACCTCGAGCTAGCGAAAACATAGATTGCTCCGGTTCTAATGAGCCGATCGTGACGTTCGAGGCCTCACTCTTCATTGCTCAATCTATTGCTTCAGATCCGGTTTTGAAAATCTTCCCAACCTCAATCCCGATCGAGATATTGATGTTTTTGCTAGTTTCGGGCTCGAAGCTAGCGAAAACATGTATTGCTCCGGTTCTACTGAACCGATCGTAACGTTTGGGGGCTCATCTTCCATTGCTCAATCTATTGCTCCAGATGCCGTTCCAGAAATTTTACTAACCTCAATCCCGATCGAGATATCGATGTTTTCGCTAGCTTCAGGCCTAAAACTAGCAAAAACATGTGTTGCTACTGTCCTCATAAACCGAGTTTAACGTTTGAGGGCTCATTTTTCATTGCTCGATTTATTGCTCCAGATGCCGTTTCAAAAATTTTTGTAACCTCAATCTCGATCGAGATATCGATGTTTTCGCTAGCTTCAGGACCTGAAGCTAGCAAAAACATAGATTGCTCCGGTTCTACTGAAGCGATCGTAACGTATGTAGGCTCATCTTCTATTGCTCAATCTATTGCTCCAGATGCCGTTCCAGGAATTCTCCCAACCTCAATCCCGGTCGAGATATCGATGTTTTTGCCAGCTTCAAGCCTGAAGCTAGCGAAAACATGTATTGCTCCGGTTCTACTCAACCGATCGTAACGTTTGAGGGCTCATCTTTCATTGCTCAATCTATTGCTCCAGATGCCGTTCCAGAAATCTTACTAACCTCAATCCCGATCGAGATATCGATGTTCTCGCTAGCTTCAGGCCTGAAGCTAGCAAGATCTTTTGTTGCTACGGTCCTAATAAACCGATCGTCACGTTTGGGGTTTCATTTTTTATTGCTCAATTTATTGCTCCAGATGCCGTTTCAAAAATTGTCGTAACCTATATCCTGATCAAGATATCAATGTTTCTGCTTGCTTCAGGACCTGAAGCTAGCGAAAACATAGATTGCTCCGGTTCTAATGAGCCGATCGTGACGTTCGAGGCCTCATTCTTCATTGCTGAATCTATTGCTCCAGATCCGATTTCGAAAATCTTCCCAACCTCAATCCCGATCGAGATATTGAGCTCTACGCTAGTTTCGGGCCTGAAGCTAGCGAAAACAATTTTTGTTTCGGTCCTAATAAGCCGATTTCAACGTTTGAGGGCTCATTTTTCATCACTCAATGCATTGCTCCAGATTCCATTCCATAAATTCCCCTAACCTCAATCCTGATTGAGATATTGACGTTTCTGCTAGCTCCAAGGCAAATCTGGTGCAATGAAAATTGCGATAAAGGACTAGAGTCGGAGTGATAAATGTTTCCAAATTTCAATACGGCTGCATCTCTGGTCTTAGTGCATAGAACCAGCTTTCCCTGGACTCATTATGGACATAACCGTTTCAGCTAACAAACAAAATTATTCGCAGTGCTCTGCAAGTATGCGCATGCGCTGTAGACCTCATTTCCTGAATAAAGAAGTGCTGTTAAAAAGAGCTGCTACGTATTTCACGACTTTCCGGATTCGGGAAGATTCTCAAGGAATGTGTTTTGGATGTGAAATGATTGTACAAACACATTCAAGTGAGTTACGAAACCGTTCAAGGGAGATTTTGGGGGAAAAATACATTTTCTGCGTTCTTTGACTTTTGAATCGCACTAAAATACGTGCCAGGGGCACATCACGCTCACGGAGGATGTGAAAAAATATTCAGCTAGATTCCTCTCTCATGAAATGAAAACTTTTTGAAAATTCTTCGAGATACCGTCAGAAAGGGTAGTTGGTATGGCATAATTCCCGGCCATTCTGGACTCTGAAGTCATGCAGGAAGCTCAAAGATTTTCCTCCATAAGATACATTGTTGGCTTATTAATTACCCTCCGGATGCGTTTTTGAAAATTCAAATTGGTCGAATTGGATGGAAGTTTTCAGCAAAATACCGGAGCAGAGACTCATCTTGGGATTTCATCGGATCTTTCGGTAGAATCATTAACATACGCCAACCGACACAAAAAATTGTTCCGAATCAATAAATATTGAAAAAATTGTTCTTCAGTAGATCAAACCGATTGGAAAACTTTCGGAGATGAATAGAGAAGACCTAGAGAAAATCATTCGAGATTGACGTAGACGGCGTCACCTTTAAAATACTATCGAATATTCTAATGGCTGCAGAAGTTCATGTTTTGGATACGGAATGATTTCGAGAAATGTTCGAAGTACCCCAGCATCGGCGACTTATGACAGAATTAGACTATCCTTTTCATACTTGTAAATATCAGAGTGAATGTAAACACTTACCTACACGAGGAACTTTTCGCTAGCTTCAGGCCTGAAGCTAGCGGAAACATCAATATCTCGATCGGGATTGGGGTTAGGGGAATTCCCGAAAAGGCATCTGGAGCGATAAATTCAGCAATGAAAGATCAGCCCTCAAACGTAACGATCGGTTGATTAGGACCGGAGCAATACATGTTTTCGCTAGCTTCAGGTCCTGAAGCTAGCGAAAACATCGATATCTCGATCGGGATTTAGGTTAGGAAACTTCTTGAAACGACATCTGGAGCAATGAATTGAGCAATAAAAGATGAGCCCTCAAACGTTACGATTGGTTGATTGGGACCGGAGCAATACATGTTTTCGCTAGCTTCAGGCCTGAAGCTAGCGAAAGCATCGATATCTCGACCGGGATTGAGATAAGGAGAATCTCTGGAACGGCATCTGGAGCAATGAATTGAGCAATAGAAAATGAGCCTACATACGTTACGATCGCTTCAGTAGAACAGGAGCAATCTATGTTTCCGCTAGCTTCAGGTTCCCTAAGCTAGCGGAAACATCGATATCTCGATCGGGATTGAGGTTAGGAAGATTCTCAAAGCGGGACCAGAAGCAATGAATCGAGTAATGAAAGATGAGCCCCCAAACGTTACGATCGGTTCAGTTGGGCCGGAGCAATAAATTCCTTAGTGCGGCAACAAATCAGCAATGAAAAAGCAATAAAAGATGGCATGGTTAGTTTTTGATTGTGCTCGATTGCTTGGGCCAGCTTCAAGACCACCAGAATTCTGTGGTACGCATTCATTCATTCTTGCCCACATCCTCAAAATTTCCTTGAAATTCACTCCGCGAAAGAAATTCTCGATTTCAGATTCAATTCGACTTCTGGTCAGGTATTGAACGAGCGCAGCTTCCTCATCGCAGTTATGATTCAAATTGATATTCTGTATATCGCGTTCTTGCGGCAATTTCTGACGCGTGAATAGGAGATTTTGATCAATTGGAGCGTTCATACTATTTGAATTTGTGTTTATGTGATCAGTTTGCTCCACGCCTTGAACAAAGTCCCAACGGGTACGCTGCGCAGACTCCTTCTGTGAACTTCTTTGTGCAATATTCGGTATATTCGGTCTTGGAGGATTATTTCGACTTCTTTGATTTCTTAACCCGTTCACTATTTTGTTCCCTGTGGGGGACACTCTTCCTGAAATTGATTGACAAAAACCAGAGCGTCCTAGGACCATGAAAACTGTTGTTCACTCTTGAGAGATGCAAAAACTAATGCTAAAAGATATAAAGTTGAGCATCCGTCGGTTTGA
>JAPYYZ010002890.1:0-12348 GCA_030522705.1 Eretmocerus eremicus | reverse complement strand
CAGTGAACAGTGTACTTGCACAAAATGCAGGTCTCGGTCCACTATTCAAATTATGAACTGAGAACTCCATTCTTACAAGTGAATACAGATCAATGATCACGTGAGCAGTGCTTGAGAGCCAACAACAGGACTGTGTTCCCGCACGCTGAGCAGTGAAAAACATGCGGGGATAGAACTTTTCCGCACTCTTCAGCTAAGCGACGTGCGGAAAAGTTTCGTTCCCGCACTATTTCTCGCTCATTGTGCGGGAAATCGCTTTCCCACCCTTGTTGCTTAAATATCTATTCTAGTCAGCCAAGTTTTGCTAGGCATCGTTTTCCAAAAAAAATCCTGTTCCATCGCAATTGGAAATCTGATCGAGATCGTAATGTTTTTCTGCAATAAGTTGTTGGAGTATCGTCGAGAATTCATGAGCAGCATCATGATCTGCACTAGTGGTTTGAACTGCAACGCATTCGTCAAATCATAGGCAAGCTTTTTTTCTCTGCGTGTATGAGATTACCACAGAAATGACGATGTAATACTACGCACTATTAATGTTGATAAATTGGCCAGTAAATCACTTGTATGATTTGAAGCCTGAAATAAATGAAAAAAAATATTGACAATCGATAATATAAGAACCGTACAGTGAAAAAGGTATCCAAACCTAACACATGAAGTACGAATGGTATTTTATAAAGTTGCACATCACTCGTCATGAATAAAATTGCATAGAAATAATGGATTTATTCTGAATCAGACACGGACATGGGCCCGCGGGGTACGCGCCTCGGCCCGCGTATAACAAGGGACTGGTGCAAATCGCGGACAATAAACTCGCGCATAACAAGGGACTCCTGTAAATTGAGACCTCAATTGTCTTTTACAGCTTTACATAATACAACTCTGTATATGATGGGACTTACTCGTATTATTTATACAAATACGTGACGTTATGTGAGGCTCTGCTCGTAGCGTTTCTAAAGAAAGCGAGGGAACTAGACTGATTGTACGTAGGTTATTCACAGCAGAGCACTTCATTTATCAATTTACTTGAGGTAACGGTACGCGCACCAACTGAGGCGAGTATGAGCTTCTAGAGAGTCTACGAAAGAGAAATTTTCGACGAGCCCAAAATGGGCGTGCACTCGTTGAGGCCCACTAAAAGAGCACGTCGGAGCAAATAGTTCGGGCGGCGTCGACCTTAGCAGAAAATTGGGATCTTCTTCGAAAAAAGTGGATCGATAACCCCCCGGCCTGTGAAGCAAGGAACAAAATGATCCATCTTGAACCTCGATCGGATACAAAATGAGACCCGAATTAGTAAACTACGATTCACAGTTAGGGCGCTGCTCGAGGCGCTGCCGCGAGTCGCACACACAAAATTTCGTAGTTTACTAATGCTGATCTAAAACTTCGTATTCGATCGAGGTCCAAGACGGTTCATTTCGTTCCTTGCAATTTTCCGCAAAGTGTCGTCAAAGTGGAGCTTGCGTGTGTGGTTTCTGTTCCGCAAACTATTTGCTCCAGTCTGCGAGTGGTATTTTGCTCTGTAAATAGCGATTACCCAATTTCCAGACGTCAATATTCAATGTACCTTACCTCATTTTGAAGTTTTTCAAAAGACTTTCTAAGATGATTGGAGTCCGATTGACGTACTAGGCCGACGGACAAAACACTTTGTGAATCGTATTCTAAAATAACAAACACGAAAAATAAAATGCGTGGCCAGGACACGGAGTGCATGCATCCGAGGTCTTAGCATACTGCTAATGGGCGCACTGGCCTTGAGGGGTACGAGCTTCTTACATTTAGAGATACGGTCATAAGGTGAGACATCTCTATCGCATGATCTTTTTCTTTGGATTCCGCGATGGAAGTCATTTTACATCCTTGCTACCGCAGAACCAAGCAATGCGCTTTGCAGAATTTTATTTCGCAAAACATAATTCTATTGAATGGGAATTCGAATTTGTGCAGAGCGCGCAGAGGAGCGCGCACACCTTCCTCTTATCATGTGCGATAACAAGAGCATTCTATCAGTCGATAATGGTGGAGGGGGAAAGTCCGCGCTCTCTCGGCAACACAGATTTCTGCAGGTTGCGGATTTCTGTGTTTGCAAGCTCTCCTCGTTCACTCTGCTTTCTGCGATATTCTCCGCTCTCGCGTGGCAGCGCACCAACGCTCGAGGGTAGATTAGATCAAACCAGCCTCAAAAGCTCAAGCGAGTCTCCCCCAAATAAAGAAACTCACGCGAGACTTTCCAAGGGGGTGTCCCACCGTGCGGCTATCGCCCAAAAATCAGCCCCACTCCTCGCCACGACAAAGTGCCGACGCACGCGAGCCCGGTCTCCGAAAAGCAGGGCCTCCTTTACACCCTCGCCGCCCAAACTCTGTCGTCCAAATCGCGCCCGTCGCTTCTTTGCGCACCCCTCGCTCTCCCGCGTGTATATACACCGAGAACGCGGGTGGTCGCGGCGCTGTGGGGGTGGTCGATACTCCGGTCGGCGTGTATAGAGCGCGAGGGCCGGAGCGCGCGCGGCGCAGGCCTGATACGCCGCCCCCCGAGGCAGAGCTTTGCGTCGAGAGGTTCGCCGCCGCAGCAGCGCGAGATCTCAGTCTCGCATCGCATCAGGGCTCGGGCGGCGCGATCGCGGGTGCTCGCATAGCTGGCCGGGGAGCAAAAAAAGAGGGTCGAGAGCGAGGCGACGCTTTTCGCCTTGGTCGCGGCGAGGGCGGCCTGCGTCTCGTGCGCGCTCGGGCAGCCCCCAGTGCGAGTGATCGGTGCGAGAGAGAGAGCTTGCATCTGGCGGACGAGGAGGCGGCCGTGCTTGCGCACCCACACGCCACTGGCAGATCGAGTCGGACGAGCGAGAGCCTCGACTTGATTTCGATTCGAGGTACGACAACGTTTGCAGAGCAAGTGATCACAACGAGCGCGGTGGTATTGTTTTTTGGGCCGAGCTCGTCGTCTAGGCACTTGGGCGATCGATCCGATCAATCGGAGACGTCTCTCGCGGCCCTTCATTCACTCGAGAGCCTCGACGAGGCTCTGGAGTTTCAGTGTGGTGAGGTTGTCCCGACTCGTGTGAGCAGATTCTCGTTCAGATTGGTATGTTTTCCGCAGCGGTATTTGGCCGAAATCTTGGGATAGGAAATCGATGCGACTTGTGAGGTTACGATCAGTCAAACACTGAGCTTGCTGAGGTCGATTGTACTGATTCGGAAAAGCTCGAACACAAGACTCACGAACTCGTGCGATCGATCTTCTCCCTCGTAAACTTTGCTCTGCCCCTCTAATTATTCTCCTCTCGTACTACGGTTTTGCACTCTCTATACATAGAAGACTGGGTCGGCTAATTATGTGCCCTACCAATAATGTTGAGCTTAAAAATTTTGCAAAAGGAACCAAAGTTGTTTGTAACTTTATTCGAATGTTCATAAAAATGGGGTCTGTAACAAAAGTCCCCTCATTGCCACAACAAAATCCCTTTGAATTTGGTGGTGACTCGGTTTCGTCGACTCTTTCTTAGTTTTTACGATGTTCGGGACTGTTTGTTCCCCTTCTTTGAATAGTCGAGTGAAAGGAGAGGCACGAACAGGAAAATCAATCTTTCTAACAATGCGCACCATAAATGCCAATCCACAACTATCGACGCAGGAGCTAAATTTTCGTTCAAACACTCTTGGGCAAGGTATTTTGCTCAAATGGCATATGACATTCGCAACGAAAACGCACAGCTATATTTTAGCGCATACACTGACGAGGCCTTGAGCATGCTCGGGTTGAAAGGAGAGGTTAGGTCCACTTTTGCTCTAAATACTACACGGGAAATCTGTTACACGTCAAAGGGAATCAATATTGGTTTTCCATTCTAAGTAGCTTATTTTCACATCGGCAACTTTTGAGTAATGTGTTATCAGTAAGGATGAATTTCGTCACAAAACCCGCTAAACAATCGAGTTTTCTTATTGCATTTGGTGTCTGCGTGAAGTTGAAAAATTGAACCGATTACAATTGTAACTACAAATGTCGCAGAAAAGCGAACATCACTAATAATAAAATGATCGGCATCTGTCTAAAAGGGGATGGGGACTTTGAATTTTCTTGGCCAGCTTTCAAGCCTTACAAAATCACAACAAGTGCTTTACATTTCCAATTGTAGAATGCTTTAAAATTCATCTGGCTCAGAAAGTCAACGAAAGTTTGTGCGGAGTTTCTGCACTGTCTCGCTCGATCGTTCGTTTGAGAGTCAAGAGATCTGAGAAATCCCATTCTGTGCAAACTCTGGGAGATTAAGCGCGTCGAGTGTCTAAGTAAGCCTTTTAAAATCAAATTCCCATTTCTACTTTACACGCGGATTCGCGAGATCTCAAAAGAGAGAGCTCCATTCACAACAGCAAGAGCCATAAAAGCGAATCGAGCACGGCGAGCGTGAGAAAGCCAAAGCCGTCCACGTGCCGCGAGGGAGTCTCGATCGACTCGCAGAGGAGCGAACGGCCTGCGCGGCGCCGCGCATCTTGCCAAAAATCGACCCTCCGCGCGAGACGCAACAAATGAGCAGCTGCGAATAACACTCTCTCGTTACAGGATCTGGTCCAAGCGCATGCTGTTTCGCGCGCGCGAGACACACATGTCTCAGTGGGCCGTGAAAATCCGTTGACGCACGCGGCCAGAGCGGCGGCGGCGACGGGCCGCGCGTCGATAGAAGCGTTATTGATCCCCGCGCGCGCCTCGTGTACTTGCTCACCCCCTCATACTACGTGCGCGCCTATGTGTGGCACGTTGCGCGCGCGAGAGCCACCCCGACTATACGTTCATCCTATCTCCCTTTCTCGTCCTCGCTGGCCATTCATTCCATTCGTAATCGGCTCCGCTTTGAATTGCCCGCGCTGGCGCCCGCAAGCTCGCGGCAATTACGGTCGCAGACGCGCGAGCGGCCGCTGCACGTATTGCTTGCGCTGCGCTCGCTTCTGGAGAGAAGAAAACAGAAGCGTGCTCAAGTTTATGCGCTCGACCCTGGCAGACGTCGCGCTTGCACATGTGGCCGGGGTGCGCCGAGGGTGTTATTAGCGGAGCGTGTGTCGCGCCCCGAGCCCTCGACACTCGCCGGGGGTGCTGCTGTGCTCACAAATGCTATTCTTGGCTTTTCGTTTCGTCAGAGTTTTGTGCTGTGTGGGTAAAATTTGGGGAGTTTCGATGTGACAACATCTTTGGCCCTATTCATTGTCCTTACTCATAATTTGAATAACAATCCAAATTTCAATCTTACGCGGTAATTCGGTGAAATCTATCTTTGGGAACGGAGGAGGAGAAAACTAAGAAATTACAGAACGCGTGCTTGTGACGAATTGAGAATCTAGGTTGATCTCCGAGCACTTTCACAAAGAATTGTTTGCAACAAACGACGTCCGCAAAAAATACGATGGGACAAGGATCAAAATCCTGCTGTCCTTCTCAGATTTGGGATGAACTCTAGGTTTATAAATATTGAGAAATAGAAATCAGAAGAGGTTCATGCCTCCGTCACAATAGGCATTCCGTATCAGTTCGTCTATTTTGGTTCCAACCTCAAATAATTTGACATTATGCTTTGAAACTCTTAGCCCTCATTAAAAATTCATTGACAATAGGGCCATTGAATTTTGAATTTCGTAAATCGGGTACATATTCTAATAAAGGTGATTTTCGTTGTGTTGGAGTGATAGAATTATCGAAGGAAGTTCCGCTTTATTGATGCCACATTGCCTTCAAATGTTGCTTTTCGTTGTGCTCTAACGATAGTATCGAACGAAATTCTTTTTCAAGTGCGTCTCTCAGCACGTGTCATGCTTTACTTTGACGTAATATCCAAACATCAGAAAATCTCTCCATACGGCTGTAATCAGCGTACGCAAGGCTTCATTGGAGGGTGAAGAATCAGCACTTTTCACATCTTGTAAATGAAAGGCTCTTCCCAGGAATCTATAGCGTATGCGTGCTGTTCATTTACGCAAAAGCTTCTTCCTTCACATTCGCGACTGGCCCTTACTCTTCACATGCCTCAAGGAATGCTTCGCGTATACGCGAAAACTTCATTACAGGACCGAGAAACGAAACCTTACACGGATTATAGAAAGTGAAAACTCTTCTCATGAATCTGTTGCGTGCGCGAATGGTCTTCTGTCTGCATACTCGAACGCTTCTTTCTTCGCGTATTCGAGAGGTTACTCGTCAATGCCCTGGAAAATACCTCTGGTAGGCAAAAGATTGTAAGCATGCTGTCCGAAGGAAGTTTGAGAAAAGTGGAAAACTTATCGTGCATGCAAAAAGATCGTCTTCTTCGTGTACGCGGGAATACTTTGTGTTCAAAAGATTGCTATGGTGAGCCTGCTTAACGAAAAACTTCACTCACTTATGGCAGGGACTATTGTCTCTATGTATGCAAGCAGGAAAATTCTTTGAGCAAACAAGAAATTGCGAGCAATGCCGCCTTAAAAACCTCGGACGCGAGCTGGAAAACTTCTCATGCAAGCGAGAAGCGAAGTGAACATTGACTTTGCATACGGCTACCTGGAAATCTGCGTAAGCAAAATATTGCGTGTGAGGCAGTCTGAAAAACCTTCGTGTTTGCAGAAGATTTTCACGCGTTCGAACTGGAATACTAATTGCGCACGCAAAGGGATCAACGTGTTTGCGTACGCGAACAGGGATATTTTCCCATACGTCAGGATGGAGTTAAATTTGCGGGCGCGCTCAAAGAAGAAACCGGTGAGCCCATCTTAGAACCTTTCTCATGCGCGCACAGGACAGCTCGACTAAAAAAATCTTTATGAACATTCGTGTACGCTTACGTGCAGAGTTTGTGGGCGGTCTGATGTGCAATTTTTCACATAGGTACTCGCAAAGTTTCCCTACTTAGATACGCGAAAAATTTTCAGGTGCGTCCTTCTGCTATTTTTTGCACAAACGCAGAATTTCTCAGTTCGCGTACGCGAAAAAATTACTCAGGACAAGTGATGAATAAAGATCCTTTAAATACGTGAAGGGAAAGTTTTTTGCGATAGATTCGTATAATGTAAGCTAATACCATTGGTGGTTAAAAAGTGTCTGAGTCTCGACCTTCATTGAAGCTTTTGTTTACTCTAGAGCTTTCGCTTACTTTAGCTTAAATTAGAAGTCCTGTGATCTTATTTCATAGATAGATTGCTTGACTTTAAAAAAATCGACTAATTATCTTATGCTGTCATGAAAACAACGCTTCCGCTTTCGGAAAGCAAAATTGAGATCGCCCGACTGATTCTCTTATCCAGGGTAAGAAATTTCCATTCAGGATCTCATCATGTGAGATTGGGAATATGTTTTTCGAGAGATTAGAGCAACTCAAACAAGATATTCCAATCTTCCTCAAATCTAATGATCTTGGTCACCGACTGATCAAAAGATAATCGCTACATTTCTCAACGATTTGCACATCAAACAGAAAAGATATTCGTGACAAACTCAGTATTTGAAGATTCAAATTATGATCTAAATGCTCAAAGTAGCTTGATTCGAATAATAGTTTGATCACCTCAATCATATGGGAAAAATACTGCTCTTGGCCAAAAGAAGAAGAGATATTTGCAAAATTCATTTGAAAATGCGAATTCTTTCTCATCTCGCTGTCCATATTTATTTTTCAGTTTATTCCAGAGTCCTGTTTCCCCATTGAATATTTAGAAAAGCTCGCGAATCTCATGCCAGCGGGCGCTCAAATTCCAACGCGGATTGCTGCAAAACAGGCATTTTCATTCAAGCAGCATTCGCTCGTCCGTATCCAGCGAGATCCGGATAATCCCTCGTGACTTATATTGTCAGCCGCGGAATCAAAGCAGAAATGCACGCGCCGCGCAGCCCCGATGCAACATTCTCCTGCACACGTCCGCTCGCCGACACACGCATAGTCAATCAAGCGAGCTCGCTCGGGCGCACCTACATTCTCTCCTCGGCGGCGCTCCGATACATCCGCGGCGCAGCGATGCGTGGGCGCGTTATCGGGCGATTCGCACACCGGGCCATACGTCTATAATAGAAGCGCGCTCGCTCGCATAGCCGAGCGCGAATTTCGAATTTCGTGCGATCCCGCGATTTATCCAGCCTTGAGCGACGCGCCGCGTATACTTTTCTCGGCGGGTATATAACGCGGGCGATAAATTTGCTTCCTCGCGAAGCGGCAGCTCTCCTCACGTGCGCCCCATAAAACTAGCGGGCAAATCCAGGCGGCGCTCGTGGAATACTCCACAAGCTCGCCTCGATCTCTCGATCGCAAAGCGACTAAAGGCGCAAGCTCGCCCGCGATTCTCCAAGCGGCAGTCGTGTTGATAGCCTCGTTCAGCGATTGCCACTGTACTCGAGATAAGAATGGCTTGGTCGGATTTTGGGGGTGTGTATGGAGCGCGTACGTGATCACCGGTAGTCGAGCAAACGGTCGTTGCTTCGTTCACGAGGGCTGATGTATTGTGTGGCCTCGTAATACTTGTAAAGCGGCTCCTGACACATGGAGGGCCTAATTCCCTTGATCAAAGCTCGCACCGAGAGATAAAATTGTATGCAGGGCTGTAAAGTTGGTGACAGGGGGCGTGGATCGTTATTGTTTGGCGTTGCATGGTTCTAGCTCAATTTATGTGTCTTCATTCTTATTTTGTGAGCCGTATTTATCCCGGCTCCTCGAATCAGCCAAGTTATACTCTCACGTATTTTATAATCGCAAATTGAGGTGCGAGACTCGCGCAGATAGTATTGAATCGCAGGGAATTGATTCGGTTGCCAGAGAGCTATAGAATATCCGCTGAATCGGTGTCCTCGATATGATTTCCGGACAGAGATGATCCAAAATTAGAAATCCAATATTCAATCGGGGCGTGGAGCTGAGCGCGATATTGCGAACGTCTCTTGTCGAGGTTCGAGGAAGCACGACGACAGGTTGAAATGTTACATCTTTCTAGGCAGTCAAGACTCACGTATCCTTTCCAAAATTCCAAGAATCTTTTAGCGACAGAATATCTAAAGAAATAATAAAGAGCGTTCTTCTGTTAGAAACGTTTTTGAAAGTAACTTTCACGCTCAGATCACAACCAGTCGCTATACAATGTCATTTACAGACGTCGATTATCATCATTTTGTAAATCTCGATTTCAGTTTCTATCTCTTTGAATCGCATGCATGAATAGATGAATCCTTAGAGTAATAATCAGTACATTCAGAAAATCAAGATATTGCATAACGTTTGATTCTTTTCGAGTTTAGTGTAGATTTTGAGTGAACTTCATACGAAACAAGTACCGATGTATGTGAAGGAAGTTATTTTAACGAAACAAACCACATTCCAGATGAGCTCATTCCATTTATTTTGGAAAGGTGCAATCTGTTGAAGCAGAAATAATTGATGAGTAGATAAAATCTGTTGCTTTTGTGTTTTTAGAGGCAATTAGTGCTTTAAGCCAGGAGTGAGGCCAGAGGTATTCATGAATCTCTTTGAAGCTCAAAGCGGTGTTTTGTTGCTGGATACAGACGAGTTTGTTTCAAACAAATTGTTTGAATGATGACTTTCTTAATTGTCTTGGCATCACATCCTCGCTTGCAAATTTATTCCATGAATTTGGAAAATCGATCGAAATCGGGATATTTCAATCTTCAGATTGCTGATCTGAAATTCAAAATTCCACCAAATATTAAAGATCCCTCTCCATCTTACAGCCTTTCTAGGACATGAAAGTCATAGTTTATCGATTCTTCGAGCACTAACTTAATGAATCTCTACATAGTCGCTAAAAGCGAAAAACTGATTCGGTATCCAACTTGATTTTAGGGCAAGTCGCTCCAGTTGATAATCTAAAACTCAGCTGCTTGACATTGCTTACAATTCAAAAATATTCTCACTTAATCAAGAGCTTGATTCATCGCAATGCCTCGATAGGACTGGTCAACAGTATTCTAAAGTCTGAATAACACATTGACCAGAAAAGAATTTTCGTATGTATTTTTCGACGTAGAAACTGGATCCGAAACCCGTTTTTCCGAAACGTGTTTCGAAACCTGTTTCAGAAATTCGCGATTAGAAGAAATCCCTGGCGTGTAGAAGAAAAACGGACTGCGGATTTAATTTCTTCGTCGAGAAATAGAGATGAATGCATCCAAAAATCATTTGATGAAGGTGTCTATTATCCTAGAGCCGTCTATGAACTTATCTGCAAGCCTCATTTCTTCTAGGTCACACAATTTTTATACTTCTGCTTCATTTCACGTCGAACTCCCAAGAATGCCCATTATAATTTTAACAAATACTACACTTGTAGGGTTAAGTGAAATAAAAACTACACTTGTAGGTGAATTAGTGAAAGAGTGATATCTGAGTTTTGCTCACGTATTTTTGTATGGTTGTAATGCCCCAGGTATATAGCGAGTCTATACAAGTCGGGTCCATCAAATGTTTTGCTTTTGATGCATTTGATTTTCAATTGACATGTTTAAAGTAAAAGTCCCCATCAAACATGAATAAGCATGAGTAAGCCTCAAAAGCATGATTTTGTATCTTGACAGGAACCAATTTTTATTGTTCTCAAGGCTGAAACTCATGCCTTCGTGGGAATCGAAAAACTTTATGTTTTTTTTATTTCTTCGGCACGGATATGATGAGCAATGCTAATGAGACTGAAAGATTTGAAACTCCCTCTCAAATCTAACTTCTCGTGACCCCAATGTTGGGAGAACAGCAATAAATCTCCAACTTGACCTCAGTAAACTCGATTGCACCATGTTATTGATTGGTAACAAATTAGTTGGGTTCACGAAGCTCAGTCGAGCGCATGGTGCAGTGGATGTAGCTGAGCTGCTTTTATCGATAGAAAGATAGAAAAAAAGCGCCTCAGTCCAATGACCTATTTCTGTCGGGCTAGGCTCTGAGTTTTAATTTGCCAACTGCTCTGTTATTTTCGTAACCGTAGAACTGACCTGGCTCACCATGGGATTCGATGAAGTAATGCTCAATTACGAGTGTGGGCTGAACTAACAAGGAGAGGTTATTATCTTTGGGGAACGGATTCGGCTGGAACTTTGGAAATTGTTTTCTTTTGATAACAAAATACGCTATGCAAAGCCGCGACTGACAACGCTTAAGCGCCTTTGGAGCTACAGCTCATGACATTAGCATTGCGGGTATACCTCTAGATACAACTTTTTAACATGGGCCTATATGGGCAATGCTAATGTCAGAGGCTGTAGCTCAGAAACGCTTGAGTGTTGTCATTTGCAGCTTTTGATATCGTCACCTGGCATCAAAAGGAAACAATTCTCAAAGTTCCAGCCGAATCCCTTTCCCAAAGATGACAACCCCTTCTTGTGAACTGTAAACCAAAGAGAAGAATTTCGGATATTCTAAACAAAATAGCTCCCAATTTGTGCTGAATGCTTGCTTGATCTAAAATAAGGCTTTTGCACCACATTGATGAAAGTTCAGATCTCGAGGGGGTCCACCCGAGATATCACTCTTGGACAAGTCTACACTCTCGCTATTCAAAAACACAATATGAATCTCCCAAAGCATCGTTAACACAACCAACTTTGCCAAAGGAATTAAATTGTGGAGCTATGGCTGTAATGCATTCACTCGTAAGCTTTGATTTTGCATATCAATGTTACTTCGTTTCGTTGGTAGGAGTGAGCTATTTTCTCTCTACAATATGATCGTACACCGCTCGGAGGGTGTAATTAGGTCGCCTGGGGACCGTAAATACTGGACAGTTGTTTTATTATTCATTTAAAGTGGAATTCAACGACTACGGTCCAGGTGTAAAGGAGACAGTGTCAGGATTCTGATTTTGAGTTGACAGAGATTATAGTTTAATAAATTTCTCACTAAATATTCCGGAGTGAAATTACACTCTAGAGAGTTAACTGATTTTCATTCGTCAAACAAAATTCTCAAGTTTCAGTCAACAACCTCTGTCTTACCTCTGAGCCATTGCCTCCAATGCGGAAAATTCCTGCGCTGAATCTTAAATCTGTTAATTTATTCCATAAAGCCGTGAGCTTCTAGTTCTATTTTCAGAAATTTTTCAATTATATATACAGTAGTATGAGTTACAAAAATGTTGTTTCCCTGAGAGTCTTTTTAGACAGGTTCTAACTGTATACATTTGATAGTATGGTATAGAAGATTTAGTAGTAAGAGTAGGAGAGGTTCTGGTTTCAATTTTCATCTTGACCAATGTCCTTAGGAGTATGAGTCTTAGATATCCATAAGAAGTCCTTGTATATTCAAATTCAATCGTAGTTTGAATTCAGCATTTCGATTGAGATTGTTCACAGCAATGAGCGATGTTGTGCTAGTTGTAAACTATCGAGTA
>JAPYYZ010002889.1:0-12350 GCA_030522705.1 Eretmocerus eremicus | reverse complement strand
CTCTCTCTCTCTCTCTCTCTCTCTCTCTCTCTCTCTCTCTCTCTCTCTCTCTCTCTCTCTCTCTCTCTCTCTCTCTCTCTCTCTCTCTCTCTCTGTTCACTCGCACTTGCCTCGCGGGTCAGCTGCGGTCACGAGCTGCAGGATCGTCGCGCGGACAATATCTGTATCCGCACTAATTGTAAGTCTCATTTTCGCGCGCGTTCGCGGCCGCGCCGGTGCCCCGTTTTTCCATCTTCTCTCGCGACTAAGTTCTTTCCTCGAATATTCCACACGCTTTTCTTCATCAAAGATTCATATAGTTGAATCTGGCGTGCTTCATTGTGTGATTCTCCCAAGTCCCAAAATTTGCTTCCACTGCGTCGACCATTCGTCGAAAGCCTGACTCGAACAGTAACAATATATGATATCACAAATAAAATACCATTCTTTGACATCTTAACTTGTAATACGCTTTGTTTTCGTGCCATCAAAAATTCTACATTCATCAAAACCAAGAATCAAAAACTACATGAGATTACATATGTGATGAAATTAATCGCAAAATGCCTCTGCTAAATTTAGCTCAGATAGCTATTCGGGAATTTTGGAGTCTTTTCAAGAGAAAAATGATGCCGAATGATCTTGTTGATATCACGCAAGGCTCCTTTGTAAGTTAATAGAGAGGTAGGAGCTCCTCCCAATGATGGAAAGCCACGGATGCTTCTCGCGAGGCGGCCGGCTTTTGCGAACACGCAAATCAAAACAAGAGTACACATTCTGAATAGGCTCGCTTGAATTGAGGCATTGCACTTTAGTGCGTTCAAGACCCGCAAATTGCCAATTCGGCTTAATGACAATTAACGACTTTTTGCTGACTATGGCTTTTTTACTATCGATTTTTCGGTTAAAGTGCAAAGAGTGGAAGGGTCGCCTAACACATTATTGCATTCAGAGGAAGCCCCTACTCATGCACGTGATGGGCCGACCAGTAGTCAGCAACCCGCCACCTTTCAGACGATGGCAGTGCGGGTGAACACTTCTACGATTGAGCGGACGCGGTTACTTGCCGTGGCACTTGTCGTGTTGAAGTCCGCGTCGAGGAAATCTCTCCGTGCTCGCGTTCTGATCAATCCCTGTGCTGAAAGCTCGTTTGTGTCTGAGAGGGTGGCTGACATTCTGTCGCTTTCAAGGAAATCCGCAAATATGGGTGTGGGTACACTTGGCGGGGAAGTTACGATGGTCGCTCGTGGGAAAGTGAATCTGTTTGTGGTGTCCCTCCGTGACTCAAAATTCCAGTGCCGTTCCAACGCATTTGTTCTCCCTGATTTGACGAAGAAGTTGCCCAACAATCCCATCGCGAGGCGCGAGTGGCCCCACGTAGAGCACTTGGCTCATGCTGATCCAGCATTTCACACGCCTCAAGATATTGACTGCTTGCTGAGTGCCGATATCTATGGCCAAATTTCACTTGAGGGGGTCATCAAAGTTCCAGTTGATACTCCTATTGCCCAGGAGACTGTATTTGGGTGGATTCTCACCGGAAGGGTCTCGCCCAAGCAAGCGCCTCCTAGTCTAGTGGCGGCAACGACTTCATGTCATTTTGCTCTGACTCCGTCTCTATCCAGGGCCATCCAAAAATTCTGGGAGCTAGACCAAATCCCCTCCAAGCGTGAATTGTCTTCAGACAATGAATACTGTGAGCAACATTTTGTTCCAACTGTCACGCGCTCACCGGGGGGGAGGGTCATCGTTCGGTTACCACTCTCTCAGTAAATTGATGAAGTTTCTTTTACAGACACACTGGACATTGCAGTGGCGTGCCTCCACCGGTCGGAGCGACGCCGACGACGGAATGAGAAGCTTGACGCGGCCTACACCAAGTTCATGCAAGACTATGAGTCCCTGGAGCATATGCGTGTAGTACCGGATGTAGAGCAATGGTGTCACTACTGTTACATCCCACACCATCCTGTTTTTCACAGGGACAAGATTTGTGTGGTGTTTAATACGTCGCAGAAATCAGGTAACGGAATGATCCTGAATGATTGTCTGCTGCCAGGTCCCAATTCACTGAATGACCTGCCTCTCGTGGTAATACGATGGAGATTTCATAAACTTTCATCTATTACGGATATCTTAAGAATGTTCAGGCAAATTCTAGTGCATCCTGACGATGTAAACTGGGAACATATTGTCTGGAGGGTCTTGGACAGCCCAGATATCCTTGTATATGTCCTACTCACTGTGACGTATGGTACTGCATGTGCTCCATTCTTATCCATCGGAGTTTTGCTGTATTTAGCCGAGGTGCGTGGTGAGTCACATCCATTGGCCGCATCAATTTTGAAATTCCTCAGCTACATGGACAATTTATTTGGTGAAGCTGATACGCTGCCCTCCGCACTGGAAACGAGGAACCAACTAGTTGAGGTTATGAATGCTGCCTGTATGAAATTAGGAAAGTGGGTGGCAAATGACGTGTCTCTTCTGCAGGGTCTCTCAGCCGATCCAGAAGATGAGGTGTCTGCAGATCTGGAGGAGGCGGTGCCCACATTGGGCGTCAAATAGGTACCTCAGGGAGACTATTTCTTTTTCAAAGTTTCGTCGCCTGAAGCCCGGACTACCGTTTTCAAGAGAGCTTTTTTGTCTGAGGTAGCTCGACTATTTAATCCAATGGGTTGGTTAGCCCCATTCTCAGTCCAGACAAAAACCCGCATCCAGGACTTATGGATTGAAAAGGTGGACTGGGATACGCTCTTGACGGGGGAACTGTTCGATCAATGGCTGATCTTACGTAACCAGATGCCGTTCTTGTCTGAGATTCCAATTCCCAGGTGGTTGCAGGTGACCGGAGAGACACACTTTGCTATCCATGGTTTTGGGGATGCTCCAAATAGAGCGTATGCGGCTGCTGTGTATTTGGTAGTTCCCAGCCAGTCCTCTATGTTACCAATGTCCAAGACTGAAACTGCTCTTATCAAGTCCATTAGTATAGCCAAACTGGAGTTGCATCTGTCCTCGTTGTGCGTCTCCTTCAGCATATAGTCCCTCAACTTTTAGGTAAACCTTCGGCTTTGTATTGTTGGTCAGATGGTGAGGTTGTGTTAGATTGGCTTAATAGCCACTCCTCTCGTTGAGAGATTTTCGTCGCTAACAGAACAAGTGTTATACTAACCACCCTCGCAGAGGCTAAGTGGAACCATGTTCGTGGCACACAGAACCCAGCAGATAAAGCCACTCGAGGATTGACCGCTGAGGCGCTGAAGAAGGTGGAGCTGTGGTGGCATGGTCCGGACTGGATCACCAAGGAGCCATGTGATTCGCCTGAACCGGAGTATTCTACTCCAGAGGAGCGAAAGCAGATTGCTCTAATGCTTGCCACGTCAGAAGAAGTTGGTGTTGTGCTGATCCATGTTGGAGTGGCTGATGCTGAGCCCCATGTACTGTCGTCACTTGAAAAATTTAGCTCGCTCTTGAAAATTATTCGCATTGTAGCGTATGGGTTTTGTTGGCGTTTGAATGCAAAACTGAAAAGAGGAGAAAGATTATGTGGCGTGCTGTCCTGCAAAGAACTCTCTGTTGCTCAATTGGCTTTGTGGAAAGTTATCTAGCAAATACATTTTGTTGAGGAATTGCGATGCTTAGCGCAAAACAAAGATTTTCCTCGTGACAGTCCACTTCGTCTCCTGTTGCCATTTTTGTGTGAAAGAGGATTGCTCAGTGTTGGTGGACGAATCCAAAAATCGGACCTCAGCTACAGTGAGGAACACCCAATAAGATTGCCTTACAAAAGTATCTTTGTGCGCAGGTTAGTAGAGGAAACTCATCGACACACGCTTTATGGAGGAGTTAGGCCTATGCGCAGTCATTTGCTGCGCTCTTTTTGAATCACCAACTCCTCACGAATGATCCAACAAGTTTATCGTCGCTGCGTCACATGTATTCGCCACGGAGCTCGCGGATTGGAGCAACAAATGGCCCCACTACCGGCAGTGCGACTGACACCAAAGATACCCTTTGAGGCCACTGGGCTGGATTATACATCCTGTATCAATTTTATCTTCTCGTGGCCGCGAAGCGAGGTCAACCAAAGGATACATTGCCATTTTCATTTGTATGGTGACAGAAGCAGTCCACATAGAAGTAGTATCCGACCTCACTTCTGAGGCTTTCCTTGCTGCTCATAGGCGATTTGTATCCCGGCGTGGACGTTGTACCCATTCATATTCCAATAATGGCACAAATTTTATTGGAGCTGGAAAGGAGCTCAAGGAGCGGTTCGCCAAATCCTCGGCTATGTCTGCCGGAATTGCCGGGATTCTCGCATCAGAGGGAGTCTATCGGCACTTTATCCACCTAGGTCACCACATTTTGGTGGACTGTGGGAGGCCACCGTACGTAGCTTCGAGTACCACCTGCGTAGAATCGTCGAAGATCAAAATTTAACCTTCGAAGAGCAATGCTACCATATGCACCCAAATTGAAGCCTGCTTAAACTCACGACCTTTGAGTTCTCTTAGTAGTGACGCCACTTATTCAATCGCGTTCACTCCAGGTCATTTCCTGATCGGACGGTCGATGTCAGCAGTACCTGAGCCCTTTGACGACATTGGTTTGACAGCTAATCTGAGTTGCAGGTGGCAATTGCTAGTGCGTATGCGCAACAACTCCTGGGACCGCTGGCGCGAAGAGGTCCTCAACCAAATACAGCGGACCAAATGGCTCAAGGTTCAGGAGCCCCTCAATTGGCGACGTTGTGCTCATAAAGGATAAGCTCACACCACCGACTAAATGGCCGCTTGCTAGAGTAACCAAACTCCACTCTGGATCGAATGGTCTGACTCGCGTCGTTTTCTTGAGGATGGCCACATCCGGATTTCAACGTCCAATAGTCAATCTGGTCCGCTCGCTTACTGAACCAGATACCAACGAAGCCTACGACCACATCGAGAAGACATCGAGTTCCTGATCGACAGAGTAATTGAATCTTCACGCGTGCATTTAGACATCACATCACACTTTTCCTCGATGCGAGCCACCCGCGGAAATTGTCTCGCTCGTTGTTGTCTGGGACCTTGATTGTTCATGTCACGATCGCATGCCCATTCGAGTCACGTTCGTTTAAAATTTGGTTGGTGCTGCCCCGTAGTGTATGGATTTGTAATTTTTGAAGGACCTACGTTGGCAGCCGTTTTCGCGTACTTCTTTGTTCATGTTAATTCTTTTTTTTTGGGATGCGATCCATTTTTGCCGTATTGTCCGTATGAAACTTGATTGGAACTGCGCTGATTAGCGTTTTCTCATTCGCAAGATGGAAATCGCATTTTGAAGAATCAGATGAATTTCTGCTTGCTTGAACCATTTTCTTGCATATTCGCATCGCGATTTTTGTTGATCAATTTGGAACGTCATAACTATTCATTGAGCTTTCAATTGCATATTTATATGTTTATTAGCAATCATCTGATTCTTATATTGAGTCAAATCTCTAGTTATTCAGCATATAAATTTTATACCAGATGTCGACCCATATTTGATTATCGATAATTTATGTCGAGTTTGATTCTTGCCCGCTAGAGCGATCAAAGTGGGCGGCATGTTCAAATCTCAACCGTTCAAACTCGTGAGTCGAGTCCGAGCCGGCAGTCGAGGCGAAGGAGATCGCGCGGTTAGCATCAGGTGATTTCACCTGCCAATCATAGGCGTTTATTCAAATTAACTGCTCTCTTTCTCCCCTTGTTAGCTTGCGCGTGCCTCGCAGGTCAACTGCGGTCATTAGCTGCAGGATCGTCGCGCGGACAATATCTGTGTCCGCGCTAAGTCTCATTTTCGCGCGCATTCGCGGCCGCGCCGGTGCCCCGTTTTTCAATCTTCTCTCGCAACTAAGTTCTTCCCCCAAATGTTCCACACGTTTTTCTCCATCAAAGATTCATATAGTTGAATCTGGCGTGCTTCATAGTATAATTCTCCAGAGTCCCAAAATTTGCTTTCACTGCGTCGACCATTCGTCGAAGGCCTGACTCGAACAGTAACAATATATGATATCATCAAATAGAATACCATTTCTTGACATCTGAACTTGGAATACGCTTTGTTTTCACGCCATCAAAAATTCTACATTCATCAAAACCAAGAATTGATCCATGAATCTGGAAATCTCACGTTGTATATGACGTGGATGCACTTATGTGCTTCAAAACTGCATAAAATTACATATGTGATGAAGTTAATCGCAAAATGCTTCTGCTAAATTCGGCTCAGATAGCTATTCGGGGATTTTGGAGTCTTTTCAAGAGGAAAATGATGCGAAATGATCTTATTGGTATCACGCAAGGCTCCTTTGTGAGTTAGTAGAAAGGTAGGAGTTCCTCCCGATGATGGAAAGCCACGGGGGCTTCTCGCGAGGCGGCCGGCTCTCGCAAACACGCAAATCAAATCAAGAGTACACATCCTGAATAGGCTTGCTTGGATCGAGGCATTGCACTTTAGTGCGTTCAAGGCCCGCAGATTGCCAATTCGGCTTAATGACATTCAACGACTTTTTGCTGACCATGGCTTTCGCCGAGTTCTCATATATCCAACGAGCGTTTGATACTTTCGAAATCCATACCATTGCGGTGCGAAGTACCTATTGATCCAGATGTCTCAATGAAATTTTTTCTACGTCCATCTCGACTTCGAGCTCCGGAACGTGCTCAAATATCCGGTTCACGGCGAAAGATTTCGCGTCATCCATGAGCCGAACTGGCAAAATTTCATAAGCTTTTCCCTGGAATGCGCTGAGCACTTGGCAACACGTCACCTTGGCACTTATCCGATCCAGCTCGCGGAAGGGCTCGATTGCTTCGGACTCGATATTTTCAAATTTTTCGAATGCAAAAGATAGATCTTGGTCTGAATTCTGTTTATTCATTCCATCATACTTCATTTCAACTCCGCCTAGTGCCTCGGTGATTCCGGGTTGAATCTCGTCGGGGTAGTGAGCTTCCTGCGAGTTTTCGTTGTTCTGTGTATCACGGCCGGAGGTATAGGATTTCGTATGCGTGACTACCGCCCCCGTACTCGCATCTGGAATCTCTGATGGACGCTTGGCATTCCCATTAATTTTACAATCGACTAGATGCTTGAACAATTCTTCATGCAGCTCAAGCGAGTTAGAAGCTCTTATTTTCCGCACCCATCTCCGCAAAATTCTCCTCGAATTTTTTTTGGACCCAATTTCCATAATATTGGGATGCGTTCATTGTATGAATTTGATGATGGAAAATTAAGCTTTATGCTTGGCTGGGACTTTTGATGAATATTTGATATAATCAGAAACTCATTTGCCCTATCGAATTCATTCAGTGCATATTTTTTGGCCAACATTCTGGCGTCGTGCCAATTTTTGGGACAGTGCATTTGGACACGATATGCCAATGAATGCTGCATGCATTCAAGATACTTTTGTGTAACCATTTGTTCGACGCCCTGATTGAATGATACCTCTTCGGTAGAATCTCGAAATATTTCGATGAGAGGAGCATATTGAGCTTGTTTATATGCCTCGTCCAATTTTTCTGCAAAATCACAGAGTGCTTCGCCCGGCTTTCTTTGTAAAATGTTGATTTGATATATATCCTCATTCAAAGCTGGCAGATCTCTGCAATGATTGCCAATATCCATCAGGAAGGCGTGCACTGTTGAGTACTGTGCCATTCGTGGCTGAAAAACATCTCTAGCCTTGCCTTTCAACCTATCTGATATTGCTCGAAGCACGAATTGATGGTTTTTCCAGCCGCAATTTCTCGAAATTCGTCGGAAATTTAAATAAAACTGAGCAATTTGCTCAGATGAGCCGTCAAAATATATTACGCTATTGCAATACGAAGCGCAGTAACCTTCCATTTTTTCAAATTTATGAACCTCCGAATCGAGTAATGGAATTTCGGAAATCACTTAAGTCGTGAGGGGGCTCAGATACTGTATTCTAATTCACGATTCTTCATAGATCACGCTTATGGTCATCAGCAAAGACGGATTCTGCTCGTTCACGTGTCACTAATTTATTATTCAACTTCTCTTATTTGAATGGTCACGGCGGAGTTAACCTCAACGCATCTGTGCCTATTATGATTGAGGAAATTCCATTCACATTGACACTACGGAATCGAGCACGTCAATTTTCGGGAACCTGATGCAGTTATATCGCATCTGCAAAGTATAAGATTTTGAGTGAAATGACGATACATGGGTATCTCGAACTATTTTTATTGGTTTGGTTTCAACAGCCTTTATGCTGTCATCTTTAGGGCTACAAGATTTGAACGAAGATCTGATATAATCAATAGTATTCAGAAATCTCAAAAATGACTAGTCAGTGAAACTCACCTGATTAATATGATTATATCACATAGTGGCTCAACTGCGCAGTGGCAGAAGCGTCAATACCTTGGCGAGATCTATGTTAGAAATTAAGGAAGTGAGTGAAGATGGTATCATAAGATTATTGAATGGAGGGAGTTCAAACTTACGTTCGCCAAGGGGAGCGACACGGAGAAGGCGAACCGCAGGCGCTGGCACAGGAGACGGTTGCCAAGCGAGAAGTGCAAATGCGATATCGTCCGCCATCCCTATGAACGCTACCCCCGGTGAACTCCCCGGAAGCGATGGTGGCCGCGAGAGAGGCAGGTCGTGATTTCGGGAGAGCGCGAGACGCGCAGAGGTGGCACGAGGAGCCTGCCAGTGCGGCAGAGGTCTGAGCCGACACGAGGGATCCTCCGAGCAGACAGGATCTAGCTCACCGCAGGCGACTGTCACGCTCGCATGCTGCCCTGATACCCCCGGCTCTGCGCGCTGGCTTAGAGTGCCGGCAGAAACGAGTATGCTGTTGTGTACAGGTGTGATGGTTTGGTCAGGGGTTGGCGTGGATTCAGAGAGAGTTTGAAATTATCTAACGCGACTTCATAGGATTGCTTGAGACCGTCAAGATCAAATTTGCGGTTAACATTGACATCATTCCAATGAATATGGAGCATCTCGGAGAACTCTCTCTTAAAATTCGCACTTTCGGAATCTAGCACTTCGACACGGTCAAAATCAAACTCGTGGTGTGTATTACGGCAGTGTGCCGCAAGAGTCAATCGTTCGTTCCTTTCTCTCACACCACGTCTGTTCTCCGCGATCCGGTATTTCAGGCAGCGTGATGTCTGCCCAACATAAACCTTACTACAATCTTCACAGGCAATCCGATAGACTACCCCTTCCTTATCGGTGTCTGATAACTGATCCTTGCCTAATTCGATCAGACTGTTGAATCTATTTGACAGCTTGTACGTGGGGATTACACTGAGTTTTCGCGATATGGGGTTGATGTTGGGTAAAATGCCTTCGGTATATGGTAGCATCATTTTTCGGGCTCGAGCGATGGTCTCATTGCATGTATCAAAAGTCGATCACGTACTCTCTGGCCCCACGCTATACACGAATTCATACAGCCGCAGTAAGACCATCGTTCTAGCCCTGAAAATGGTGCTACCATATATCGAAGGCATTTTGTCCAACATTAACCTTATACCGCGGAAGAACAGTGTATTCTCCACGTACAAGCTGTCAAATAAACTTGACAGTCTGATCAAATTAGGCAAAGATCAGTTATCAGACACCGATAAGAAAGGGGTAGTCTATCGGATGGCCTGTAAAGATTGTAGTAAGGTTTATGTTGGGCAGACATCACGTTGCCTGAGATACCGTATCGCGGAGCACAGACGTGGCGTAAGGGGAGGGAACGAACGATTGGCTCTTGCGGCACACTGCCGTGATACACACCACGAGTTTGATTTTTACCGTGTCAAAGTGCTAGATTCCGAAAATGCGAAATTTAAGAGAGAGCTCCCCGAGATGCTCCATATCCATTCGAATAATGACAATGTTAACCACAAATTCGATCTCGACGGTCTCAAGCAATCCTATGAAGTTGCGTTAGATGAACTCAAACTCTCTCTGAATCCACGGCAACCCCCCACCAAACCATGACACCTGTACACAACAGCATACTCGTTCCTGCCGGCACTCTAAGCCAGCGCGCAGAGCCGGTGGTATCAGGGCAGCATGCGAGCGTGACAGTCGCCTGTGGTGAGCTAGATCCTGTCTGCTCGGGAGATCCCCCGTGGCGGCTCAGACCTCTGCCGCACTGGCAGGCTCCTCGTACCACCTCTGCGCGTCTCGCGCTCTCCTGATATCACGGCCTGCCTCTCTTGCGGCAACCATTGCTTTCGGGGAGTTTGACGGGGGTAGCGTATATAAGGATGGCAGATGATATCGCATTTGCACTTCTCACTCGGCAACCGTGACGTGTACCAGCGCCTGCGTTCTGCCTACCCTATGTCGCTCCCCTTGGCGAACGTAAGTCTGGACTTTCTCCATTCAATAATCTCATCATACCACCTCCACTCACTTCCTTAATTTCTAACATAGATCTTGCCAAGGTATTGACGCTTCTGCCACTGCGCAGTTGAATCACTATGTGATATGATCATATCAATTAGGTGAGTTTCACTGACTAGTCATTTTTGAGACTTTTGAATATTTGGAATCATATCAGACCTTCGTTTAAATCTCGTAGCCCCAAAGATGACAGCACAGAGGCTGTCAAAACGTTGGCGTTCAGCCAATACAAAAAGTCCGAGATACCCATGTATCGTCATTCCACCCAGAATCTCTACGATCGGACATATATCGAATCCTCATCCAAGAAATATAAACTTCCCCAAACGAATTAGTAGAACGAACAAAATTATTCGCTTCGCGCAACTTGTAGCTTCATCTTGATACGATTTGATACGGCAATACATTCATGTGTATGGATACAAATCAGCTGATTTTGGAGGCTTTGGCAGAGATCACTACTATAATTTGGTATAACTCAGTACTTTAAGCGTTCCGCCGCTGGTTCCTGCTGCTCGTGCAAAGTGACTCGCCCTGGCAGCTCAGCTTCCCGTTAGTTGTTGCCATGATGTACCGGCCAACGTCCACGAAGACGACCCAGTTAGCCATCTTCCCCATGTACTGATGATGATTAAGCCGATTCATTGTTGATCAACTCGGCGCGTCGAGGCGGGTAGCGCTGCGTATGATGAACGGGTCTCTCGTTCACGCGGGACGGGCGGGCGCTGGCGATTGTCCGGGCGGGTGGGTGCAAGTCGATTTCCATCTTCTCGATGTATTGATGAACGGACGGGCCGGGGGGCAAGATCATCCACTTCCTTTGGATGGCGTCTTGGCTTCTCTCTCTCTTTCTTTTCTCAATCTTTTGATTTTGAGTCACGGACACTCTCGCGACAATCTTTTGAGATCACGAAGAATTTCTGAAGAAAATAATCTGAACTCTTAGAAATACTCGCGAAAAATAACCCCACCTAGCACCAAAAGAGAGCTGTTACGTGGATAGGATACCTCCAAAGAGAACACGAGTACGGGAATTATGGAATATTGAGAGAGGTGGATGTGAGAGAGAGTCGAGTGTGTGAATCTACTGGTTGGTTCGAGCGGTCGGCGCGAGGCGACGTGGCCCTGCTGAAAGAGATTACGTGGAATCCTACGGGGGCTGGTAATATCATGTGGGACGTCGTGGAACAGGATTCATGAGTCTCATGGGCCTCAGAAGACACCGTAGGACCCCTTGGAGCTCCGGAGGTTCACTCGGAACGCCATGTGACCGGGCGCTGCTGGGAGGATGGCGTGGGATCTCACGTGGGACCTGTTGGTATGGTATAAGGTCGTGGGACCAGCGTAGGACGCAGTGGCATCGCGTGGGACCTGTGTTAGATGTCTCATGAAACCTTGTGGGACCTTGTGGGACCGCGTAGGAAGCCATGGGACTTCGTGGGACCAGCGCACGGTGGTCCAAGATAAAATGAAAATGGGCACAGCGTTACGTACTCTGGATTTTGATCGGATGGAGTCGCTCAAAATGGTGAATAGTAGATTTGAGCTTATAGAATGTGAATCTAAGTCCCTCGAAATGATTTCTGGGTGTATATGATGATGGCGTGAAGTGGAAGCGTGGAAAATGCTCAAAAATTATGAAAAAAGCTGTATAACTCGAAAGGGAAGCGTTTTCGTCCATAGACATGGATGGGCGAACTATCAGCGTTTTTGACGAGGAATTTGATGGTGGTCTGAGATTTGACCTCGAAGTTGACCTTTGAGGACTTCTCATGGCTATTTCCATTTTTTGATGAAGAAACCATATTTTTGACGAGGGCATCCGAGAGAACGAGAAATTTTACGTTCATATACAGGGTGACCCAAAAGGTCGCATCTTTTTTTTCTCGGGCTGTATCGCGTATCAACCGTATCGGGAAACGTATCGATTGTATCGCGAAGCGCAT
>JAPYYZ010002888.1:0-12353 GCA_030522705.1 Eretmocerus eremicus | reverse complement strand
TATCAAGTTCCCTCATAAAAAGAGTTTTGATTAAATGATTGATGGTGAATTCAATTTGATTTCAAAAAGTAGATTATTAAAACAAATGGCTGACTTACGACGGAAGTGCATTTAGGCTCAATGCCTGAAAATAACCTCAATTGCCATGGGCAATTATGCGGGTGATATTATAATATGGTAAACAAAGTAGATAATTTAAGTTGATTCGCGTAGATGCAGTTGAATGATTCCAAAAAAATATTATTAATCATTCAATTTTTTCCCAGTTTTCTAGTATTGTTTTCGCTATGTATTATCTACAGTACAACACACTTAATCAAGTCTTTTATTGGAAACGGAGAAGACATTCTAAGTTCCCAAGCTTACTATAGTTGGATTGTAAGATTTTTCTTAAACTTTTCTGGCTACGCGACTGTCTTATTACCAGGATTCTTGATCTATAAGTATGTTAGAGTGAGCCAGTACCTTCACAGAAAAGGTAAGCTGTTTTTGTCTTCTTTTCTTGATTGTGACACTTATACACAAAAAATATGATGGACTTTTTCAGGTAGAGGATGTCTAGCCAGACTAGTACATTCTTGTTTTGTGGGAAATCATGAACAAGGGCTCTTAGATTCATCTCATTATTCCCCAACACCATCAAGTACCCAATTGCAACGCACGTTTTTCCAAGATTCTTTGTTACTGTTGCACTGTTTCCTAGGCCTACAAATAAGTTATTTGACATGGGGCTACCTACAAGAAAAAATTATGACTCAGGTAATCTGAACAGAATTAATTTAACATCTATTATATCATGTATCCTCTAATAGTAACCATTTACTCTTTGTGGATTCTTTTCTCACCACATGATAGTGCATTTACATTTTTGCATGCAATATCATATTTATGAAAAGATCTTAAGGTGTCCTCATTTGAGAAATGGATATGATTTCCACAGGAATACGACAATGGAGCTGGTTCTAAGGAGCATTTTCAGGACTCTCAATTTTTAGTCTTCATCAATAGAGTCCTCGCAGTAATTATATCTGCAATCTGTTTACTAATTATAAGGCAGCCACCACACACAGTCCCTTTGTATAAATATGCATTTTGCTCTTTATCCAATGTTCTGAGTAGCTGGTGTCAATATGAGGCTCTCAAGTTTGTCAGTTTTCCAACTCAGGTCTTAGCAAAAGCTTCAAAAATTATACCTGTGATGATAATGGGGAAAATAGTCTCACGCTCAAAGTATGAATATTATGAGTATGTTACAGCAGTCATGATATCGATTGGAATGATGCTGTTCATGTTTGGTAGTTTAGATGAAAAGAATAGTAAGTATTTTTTTATACCTCTATGAAAAATGTCATGTTGAACAATATTAATCAAAGAGATGGTTTCTACAGACAGAGCAACAACTTTATCTGGTGTAACACTTCTTGGAGCTTATATGACTCTGGATAGTTTCACAAGCAACTGGCAAAATGCTTTATTCACTGAGTATGGTGTTACAAGTCTCCAAATGATGTGTGCTGTAAACATATTCTCTTGTTTGCTCACTGCAACATCCCTTTTTCAACAGTCAAGCCTTGCCTATTCATTAGCTTTTATGGCCACGGTATGCAAAATTCTTTCAAAAACACAAAACGAATCTTCTTTTTTGAGTAATAATTTTTTGTTTTCTTAGTATCCACGCTTTGTATTGGATTGTATGTTGATCTCCATCTTTTCGACCACGGGGCAGTTATACATATTTTACACAATTTCAAACTTTGGGGCTGTTACTTTCATCATAATGATGACTGTTCGTCAGGTAAGAAAATTTTACCTCTGAATTTTTCGTCGTCAATACTAAGGCAGTGACTTTTCTTGCAGGGCTTTGCAATTCTCCTATCATGCCTTATATATCATCATTATATCACAGCTCTTGGGATGTTTGGAGTATTCCTTGTATTTTTGGCAGTGTTCCTACGGATATATTGCAATAATAGATTACGTGCCATCAAAAAACGGCGAGCAGAGGCTATCAGCATCAAAAATAAGTCTTGAGTTAGTATATCCAAAAACTTATTTATTTTATATGTACATACTGTAAATATACCAAATGTAGGAGAAAGATCTCAGACTTAGTGCATAAAATTTACAATTGTGCAAGAACTAAGTCTTACGTAGGATTATTGATGAGATGAGATGAATGATAGTTACAGAATCAAATATACTTAACAGTAAGGATGAGCATCCTCTAAAAGACTAGGTAGTAAATACATAGATGACTTGAGCATAATCTTTGGCATAAACACTTAGTTATCACTTTTGTAATAACTATCCCTCTGGAGGTGGTCGCCTGTAGACTGCGATGAGGAACAGGATTGCCACAATCAACTCAGATGTCAATAGAACCATCTGTATTCCACACAGGATCTGTTCTAACCGAAGAGTTCGATCTTGCCAAAATAGAAAATATAGAGTAGCTAAGCTACTTGGTATGTTGAGCGCAATTCCTAGAAGGAATGGCAATCCATGATCTAACAAATTTCCTTTTCTACCAAGGTATATTCTTATACCTTCCGTTGTGATCAAGAAAAGCAATAGAGCAAATTCCATTGATACTGTAGCAAAACTGGATGGAAAATTGTAGGCCTTGACACATTTCATGCAAAACTCACAGGTTGAAAACATTCCAAAATAAAACATATTTAAGTACAACAGAACTTGATACAGCAACGAAAACATAACTGCAGAAGACATTTTCACACTTGATCATCAACAGCTACAGAATCTCAACTTATTTCTTCATCAACTGTTTCTTGATTTTTTTTTTCTTGACTGTCCATACAAAAGTAGACAGTAGTAATCATTACTGAATCTTACTTGACAGTCTTGACACAAGTCTTGTTTGTTATTCTGTTTTGTAATTTTCCGTTTCAATAGGTAAATTTTGACAAAAACAAAATTTCAACTGAAATTACAGGTATTAATACTTGTTTATTCAAAATTTGTTGCCAATGTAGCGTCCTTAACCTATCTGCAGTTCTGTAGGTTATGCTCTACATTTCTATGGGAACGGGAGCGGATAAAAATGAAAACTAAAGACCGCCCCGCAGCCCAGCAGATCGTCTAAAGAAAGCCTCGGCTCGCATAATGCGCTGCGAGTCCGTTTTTAGCTCAATAAAATATCCCGGGCTGATTTCTCAAACGATAAACCTCATTTAGATAATTGGTCAACTGAATTCTTCGGAGATGATCCTAATATTCCGGCTCCCTCGAACAATTTAATTGAATAAAAATTGTTGTCTCGATAATTTTTAAACTCCGAAAAAATGATGTAATTAATCGCTTCTTTTCCTTTAAAGTACTCCCCGAAATCCAATTTTTGATCACCCTGAGAGATGTTTTACTCACTCAGCATGCCTCTAAATCTATTTCGTCAAATATTTTCCGGAAATAAATTCAACTTTTATCTTGGAAATATCAACTCGAAATGTGATGTAGTTTTATAATGTCGATAGTGTAATCATTGCCTTTAAAATAAAGAGTCTTGTCAGAGATCATCATAAATATTATTAAATATTTGCTGTACAAATTGATTTCAATTTAACATCGACTTGACGCACAAAAAGCTGTCCTAGAATTACCGACAAACTCGGTGCCAAGAGATCTTTGGTAATATTGACCCATGGGATGATGGTTCATTTTTTTCATAATACACGAATTTCATCATATTATTGTTACCTTGGTGTTTCATGAGAATGCTCCGTGAAAATTCTAAATCTCTCCGGATATTCGAGGATTCATCTATAACTTCTCTAAATTTTCAACAAACAAATCTGGAAAACTTTCCCTAAGCACCACAATACACCCCCCAATCAATGCAAATTTTTAGAAAATAGCTTCAAAATTTATCCTTTGCGCCACGGAATCTCCCACAATTATCCTTGAAACTTCTTATACCCATTCAGAACCATTATCCCAAGAGACTAGTCAATTATTTTGGAGTCTATATCTCACATACTCATCTCCTCGCATAACGAACTTATAATCATCACTCACCCTTCTCTGGAAAATTTTTCCTATTTCTCCCGTTTTTGCCTTTGTCATTCAATAACTCCCACACATTTCATCCTCTTACCCTCAAATTCTGTAATTTTATTCTCCGTTATCATCTTGCCATTTCTATAGATTCTGGTCTCTTAATTTGATTAAATAACTTTTGAATTGTGAAATTTTGAATCTGAGGCTTCGATAAGTGTGTTTGTGCGCTGTAAGACTTCAAAAGACTCAAAAACGCGTACCTTCCTATTAATTTCTTCTAAAAAGAGCCTCCAAGTTCATTGTAACATGTTCATCAGGTATCTCTCAGTCGTGAAAAGTGGCCAGAAGTTCAGGAAAACAATGTTAAAGCACTTCTTCATTCGCAGAATAGATTTTCCAACGCATGGACGACGTTTTAAGCACATTCGACATCTCCGAGAGTATCTCAAATCGATAGCTACTGCGATTTTCTTCAAAATGATTTCTTGTTGAAGATGATTTGGTGAGAGAAAAGCGAAGATTCAGCTCATTTCAAGAAAGGAAACGTCGAAGATACCCGCTCCGGAAAAGCCCGACAACTCTTCCAAGCTTCGAACGTGTATTGTTTATCTCCGGATTTATCCCATCAATCGACATCCAGGAGGTCGCATTTTGAAGGAAATTGACTCAGCTATCGATAAAAATCAAATTTAAAACTCAAAATTCACGAATACGCTCAGGAAACTGACAGTTCATGAACCAGAACATGAACGAATTGAATTATAATCCGTAAAACGAGATTTTTCCTGCCTATGCACCTAGACTTTGGGTCTCAAAACTGATTGCAATCGATGGCTCGCTAAACTTTCTGTGAAATGATTGATCGCTGATGTCAATTTGATGAAATAAAACTGGAGTCATACACGCGTTTGAAGTTTTGGGAGGATCGTCGAGCGATTCTGGGCCTTACGGACTTGGTTTTTGAATTTTTTCTTATCTCGAAACAATTAGGTACACCATCTCCGATTCTCTCGCATCATATCGATTCCAATAAGTCGTCATCTTAAAGGATTCGCTCTGGCTACTAATTAAAAATTCATCCTGAGCAGCAAAACCTTCCCCATGCGCAGGATAATTCAACTTCCAAATCAAATTGTGCTTTTTAAACCAATTGCTCGCTGTTTTGACCACTCTAATCGCTATCGTTCATTCAATGGAGAAACTTTTCCAACAAATCTCTAAATTTGTATGAGAATTTCAAAGTCTCCGATTTTTCATGAAAATAATCTCTATAAATTGATTATATATTGTATGTTGGTATGATTAATATTGTATATTGGTATGATCAATCGAGCGTTTTTCACAAACTGGAGAAGAGTTAGAAAAAGGTATTGTAAATGATATCTCTTTGAAAAAGCGTTCTGCCAACCTCTTTTGCAGTGTATTTTCTTCAAAAACGACGTAGTTTTCACGTAAAACATTTGACTCCGTATCAATATTTCTTTATGTCAATATTGTCGGTCGAGTGTGTAAAATACATACATTATACATCACTATTTAACATTTTGTTTCATCTTGTACTGAAATCTACCTGATTCAGAAAGATTACCGACGATTTCATTCATAGGATAGCCTCGTTTGCAGTGATCGCCTTGATCATAACTTGATTTCGTGGACATTTACAATTTCGGTATCGTATTGTGTTATAGTATTTGAAAACTGACATAAAAATTACCCAAGAGACTTCAGATAGTGAACGGCGGATCGGTAACGCCTATGGAAATTCTAGTAGGATTCAATCACCAGCTTGTCTAAGAAAATATTCTTCATTTTGTATTCGGTGTGATTGAATGATGATAGGCTCATTAAATAAGTGTTTACTAGTCGTTGGATGCAAATCACACCCCCATCAATCGGATCAGTGAATTTTGTCTCGAGTTTACATTTTCAGTTCTCGTCGTTGTAAGTTCACGTGTTTTGTGTCGATGTGCGGATTTTCCAGAAACAGAAGTCATAGAAGCATTTGTATTCCGATGGAAGAAGGAAATTGAAAGTACTAAAGTTGATAACATCATTTCTAGGAGAAAGTAGAACATCTGTGACTTTAGATACTGAAATTTATTCAATTAACTGTAATTTAGATAATTGAATACATCCATTCTTGTGCATGTTATTACATATCTAAATAATTCTCTTTGTTTAATTAGATCGTGGTGCTGTTTTGTAAATAGTAAATTCATCCAGAAATATCCTTTTATACACGAGTAAGAAAGACTATGTTCGAGTGTTTCAACCGCTGGTACATACGTGGAAATTTCGGAAAAATTTCACTAAGTACAAATTTTACATGATTTCTTCATTTATAATAAAATATAAAATAAATAACTAAAATATTGTTTCTCTTTAAGGATAAATTCATCCTCTTATAAACTTTATTACAATCTCTCTGTTATTTCGAGGAAATCCATACTCTTTGTGCGTCTTTAGAGCGTACGTAATGGAAAAATACTCTAATTCCTAAAACATATATAGATGCGATCGATTTCACAGGATAATTTCAACTCACAACGTCAGTAAATTTTATTGAAATTCGAGCAGACGAACGTTTGATGCGTAATAGAATTGTTGGTGAAAAGTGTTATCCCTTGACTCACATTTTGTGTGTATTTATTAGAATTTTAGTACGAATCCCAGTTTGATATAGGTGTACGATGTGACGGACTGTCACTGTAATTCTTTTACAATCGTGAGGGATTTCTGCCGTCAAGTATAATATGACAGACTTGCCAGTGAGGCACTATCGCGCTTCTTGATTGCACTATTCTTGACGTTCACTGTAGTTTTGTTAATGAAGTGAATCGGACTCCGGTTCACTTCGCAAATTCTCGTCTAGCTAAAGTTATGATCGATACGAAATTTCTCTGTACTTGGGCAAATTCAAGCTTCTTCAAAATGGAGCGCAAAATGGATATTCTTCAAAAGCAAGCTTCTTCGAAAGCAAGTAGAATTGTCACATCAGATTCATCTATGTAAAATGAACTGAAAGTTATCAACTGAGAAATTCAGACTTCATGTTATGATGTATCGCTGATACATTTTTTGACGGTACTAGATTCAAAATATTGCATAGTGTTACATAAATTTCTGTATAAACTATCGGTTATACGATTCTTTTTGTTAAATACGCGTGATGTTCTTTGTTTCAACACATTAATCAGTCGCATGTACAATCACATATAGATTTACAAAAATAATTCTGAGCAACCACCTTTCTCCTTGCAGTGCATAAATGTTAACGATATAATTGCCTATCCATCCATCACTTCAATTTGCACATTTACAATAATTCTCTTCGACATTCATCCTAAGTGTAAATAGCTCCACTTGCAAAATTCAAAAATTGTAAAAATGTTTCAGTAAAGTTTCGGAAACTCACGATCTATTCAAAGTTACAGGTCTCTTTTTGACGGAGGTATCAAATGAATCGGCAATTTAGTCGGTAATTCATGACCGTCCAATTTCACATTGATTAAATGCATAGCCAAAGCAAATTCATCAGAATCAAGATATCCATCATTGTCAACATCTGAGAGTTTCCAAATTTTTCCAAGCACGGTATTGGGTAATTTCGATTTCACCATTTCAGATTTTGCAGCTGAAAATAAAATCAAGGTCTAGATGAATACCTCAGATGGTTACGCCATATGTGCTAATTGAACACGAAGACAATAAATACCTGCACCAGTAATTTTCCCATCCGACGGTCCGAGAGTTTCGAATATGGAATCATATTTATATTTCTCTTTCATAACAATCCAGTCTGGTTCATTAGAGCCTGCATCAATACCTTCTCCTTTTTTGTATCCAAATGGACTTATTTGATCTTCCACGCCTTCAAATGCGCCACCTTAAATTGAAAGAATATTTACACCACGGATTCTACAACTATAACTTCCATCAAAATATAATGAGATTGAAATAACAACCTTTAACCAATGGTTCTGAAGTTTTGGTACTGTCCTCGTGTGGAATCATCGCCATGAGCTTGGAGATGTCTTCAGAAAGCATTTTGTCTACTATCTCTAATAATCTAGGCTTGAGGATATTGAATTTCGTGAAATCATGGTATGCTAAATTCTCTTGCATTTTTTTGAGATCTGGGAAATCGCCTGGGGAGATCTGTTGCTCACGTTGTATTTGGTCATAAATTTGTCCCAAATTCTTGATCATGTCTTTCTTTTTACTGTCCTTACCAAATACAGATGGCATATCTTTACGCAGGGCGCTGATAATGTATGCATGTACCTTTAAATTCATAAGTAAGAATGTAACATTTGACGAAGAAATTGATAATTATTCTTCACAAAACCGGGAGATTCTCAATTTTTACCTTTGCCAGCCTGGCTCTTTTGATGAGATCATTCAATTTTCTGAGGGCAGCGTTGCGAGGCAGTGATCTCATGTCCTTAAAGAGATCTTGTTCTTCATCTTCAAATAATCTGATGAAATGAAAATGTTACATCAAGTTCGATGAAAGCAAAGATTCGATCATTTCTTCTAGTATCTGTCAAACTTACCTTCTATTTACATCGTATCTCAATGGCTGATCCCAAAAAGATCCAATGTAAACACGGGCAACTTCTGGAGTCTGCAAGACTTTGCCAAGAGACCACATAAGAGCACCATAGACCCGCATGAGTTGCTGGTGATCAACCATGTCGGCTTTATTCAAAACTATTCTGATTTTATCATCATGTCCACGTAAAGCTTCAATTGATCTTCGGAATTCATCAGAAATATCCAATTTATGAGCATCAAATAATAGAATGATTCTATCTACTCGCTCAGCAAACCACTCCAAAACTCCAGTAAAGTCATAACCCCTATCAACCTTTGAAATTGATAAAAGATGAGTTTTACCATGGTACTATTGATATGTATCAATAAATCAAAAAAGTTCTGAGTACCCTTTGTTTCTCTCCAGAGAGAATTCCTGGCGTATCAACAATAGAGATACCCTTTAGTACTGGTGAACTGACTGTAGAGCACTGGAATCGATTGAGAAATGCATTTCCAAATTTGGTGAGAGGCCTAAACTGTTTTTGTGGGTCGACGATGAGAGCATTGCCTGGGATGACACCCTCTTTCTCATCATACATAACAGCAATGAATCTGTCCGTTGTTGGTTCTGGCCCTATTCTGATTCCCGGAAATTCCCTTTCCAGCAGGTATTTGATGAATGTTGTTTTTCCAGTGGAATATTGTCCCACCAGGAGTATCATAGGTTTCGCATCAAAATCTGGATCATCAAGCTGTGGCGAGTGGAAGTCATGGAACTGATAGGCCTGCTCCAAGGGCAGGAGTTTACTTTTGTAAATTTTCTTGAGGCCCTCCGTGACATTTTCAAACAGCTCTTGCTTGTTGGAATCCTCTTTGCTGAGCCAGCTGAACATCTTGGCATCGGATCTTTGTACTTTGCGCTGGAGACAATAAGATATTGTATAAGAAAGCTACCTTGATCGCAGGCCATATCTCTAAGATTCTACAATCCACACACACCCTGCGCAGTTATGGGTGAGAAAAGACACTGCAAACGACAAATGCAGCAGACACTGATCACAGTCCTGGATTAGCACTCGAGCAATCGATCATGAGACAATGATAATCAGAACTGGTTGTGAGTCACAAGTTGACAAGTCAGTATACGAGACGTCTAGTATCGGGCACATGCAGTCGGTGGCATCGCCGAGGAGAAGAGAGCTGATTCGAGAGGATGGCACGCGCGCATTGCAGCAGCAGGCCGGCATCAATTAGAGCCAATCGAGCGATGAAATTGGATCGCGGCCCGACGCTTTTCAGCTGGACATCTGGATGGTCTTAGTGGAAAACAAGGTAGGATGTGGAAAAGCAAACGACGCGAAACGATGAATCACGAGATAACTGCACGCGACACACGGTGTAGAACCGTACCAGCATTGTGGGCCGATGTGAAAAAAAGTGGGTCTACACGTAGTATGCTCCGATGCGTCGCCGAGAAGAGAGAGAGAAGAGAAATTTTCTCGTTTTAATCAGCTGCAGAGTTTACTCATTTATGTACAGTACATTTATGTACCTGCGAGTACAGCCACGCGACCGCTATTTAAATTGGCAGCAGCAGAAGATCGTTGGCAGCAAACGCGGCAGCTGTCACACGCTGCATATGCACTGATATGCACTTGCCACTCCGCGGAACCGTATATAAGTGACTAATGCAGACGATGCAAACTAAAATGTGACGCCAACCAAGCTATATATATCTAGCTGTGTGTACGAGAGTGGGAGGCAGGATGAGAACGCGGCTCACGTCAGATCGGGTACTTGTAGGGAAAGGTTACGGCTGAATCGTGGGCCGGATACGGGAGCGACCGGTATACCGGTGCAGCGATTTTCTCCCGTTTTCTCCGGTAGGAAGTGCCCTCGGCTTTTCCATGAATCGTAATTTCTATTGTTCATCGGTGGTTCATCGGAATCGCAAGTGATTTCATATGATTATTTCCCATCGATCTCTGAATGAGCGAGGGAGGTAACTGTATGGTGAAAAGTTGCATATCGCGGAAATGATTTGTCCGGTATAGTGATGTCGTATTGATGCGCATCTCGAATGAGGTCTTTGTCGAGTAAGACATTGGATTGACGTTCGAGACGCATCACTCCCAAAAAAGTGATTGGTTATTGTCTCACGGGAAAAAAACCAATCTCAAGGTAGAAAACTGTCATAAATAAAACTTCGAGGATGAAGCTATAATACGTTATTTCTTGTGTCACGGGAAAAAACTTATTGGGTGTAATGATCGCGCGTTGATTGTATTTTTCAGGAGCATTCAAGAATTTTGATTCCGGGTGCAGATTCGCAAAACAAATCATATAGCATAAGACGCAATTATAGGGAGTAAATGATGAGAATCGGTCGATACGCCAGCTATTATTATGCCTTGAGGTGAAGCTGGTTCGAAATGATTTTATTATATCATCTTCTTCAGATCCCGGAGAGTTCTCATTTTTTCATTTCTGCGCATAGCGTATTTTGTCTTTTAGCTCGAGGAAAAGAAAAATCTATACGACTATATAGTTATTAATTCAGGAGCCGTTCGGCCTACTCAAATTTTTCTCGCGCATGATTTTTTATACGTGAATCATTAAACTTGATCTTCTGTGATGATCTCTCGACCCTCCAGTGCGTATTCGTACAGGAACCCTCACGTGCGGCGCATGATGTACGGGATGACAAATTGTAATGTCATCACCATCGGCTGTGCTAGGTTTTAATTTGAGTGGGTCACATATGTCCCGATAGACCATTGATTTTCTAATGATTGACTATGGAATCGCATCGAAATGCGGTTCCGCACTCAAAATCGAGAATTCGCGCTTTTAAATAATGTGTTCACGGGCACATAGACTCTAGCTCACTGGCTATGATTTTATATTGATTTAAAATAAAACAAAATAATATTTTAAAAAAGTAGCTCCAATCCAAACTGCGTACTGGCAGAATGCACCACAGTGTAAAATTTTGAAGTGACATCGGAAAACTCTTCGAGTAATTTTGTCTACCATAGTGTAAATATATTGTAATTACATTAGAGTCGAGATTATTCAAAATTTCACACAGCGCTGCATTAATTCTACTAATAAGCAGGCGGGATTAGAGCTACTTTCTTGAAATGTTGCTTTGGTTTATTTTAAATCGATTTACGATGAATGTCGTTAAGGTAAAGAGCTTCTTCTTCCCCTTAGGAGCGGCTACTTCAATTATTATTGCCTATGATTGAAAAAAATCGAGTGAACTCTCCTGTATCTGCGGTGTGTCCGTCCATGTCAAATAATCTAACGCAAGCCTCGAAACAGAGAGAAGAAAAAGACAACGAAGAGTAAGGTAGGCGCGCAACGCTCGAGAGGGAGTGGGTGGCTATTCACAGAACGCCAATCGCTTTGGTCAGGTCGTGTATAATTGTAACCGCTAATCGAGATCGCGGATAATCGAGTAACGCTCTTGGGCATTTATAGTTTCAACAAACGCGAGTCGGAGAAATAGATCCGCGGGCGTAACGCCTCTATTTCAGTTGCGACAAGTGGCGCAGCGTCTATATACATGGCAACTACTCTTTTTTTCTCTGGACTCGCGCGATTCATGGAATGAATGTATTCGCTGACGTATGTGCAACACGTGCTTCGCGCGTATCAAGGAATTGATTGTAATAGTTACAAGGCCGTCTAGAGAAGTGTCTTCTCCCCTACCACACGTCGTCGCCGATATACATGCTCGTTTTTCTCTTTCCACTCGATTACACAGGCGCCGCGTGCAAGTGTTTACTTTTTCC
>JAPYYZ010002886.1:0-12344 GCA_030522705.1 Eretmocerus eremicus | reverse complement strand
AGGTATGAATGAATTATTATATCTACATCAAATCACTGATATTTTCCCGTATTTCGATCAGCATTTCAAGTGTGAAATTGTAGATGTAAAGACAGATGTAAAAAAAATTTAAGAGAAGAAAAGATCTCTTCAGCACTTGAGAGATCATGAAAAAAATTCAGGCGTTGAAAAATGTTGTGAAACAATTTGTTTTTTATCTTGAGCGATGGTAACACCTCATCTATCTTAAAATATCCGCAATGAGTAATCAGTAAGTACAAAACCATTAGAACATTTTCACCATTGTGGCGCAATAACTCTGCGTGAAATGGGAATAAAGTTCGATAAAAAATGTAGGCAGATTCAGATCGTAGGGAAAGATTCGGTTGCTTGAGGTTTTCAAAGGAAAACACGCACATTTTGTGCGTTTGTACTCTGTAAAAAGAATTCACGAGTCCCGGTGTATCAAAATGACATTCCATTGATTTTGAGTGTTACAATGTAATCATCTTGAAATGCAATCAACTATGACATGCTATCAGTAAATTGCAAATATGTGAATCACCATAAAAAATGATCAGATATTTACAGGCTTGTTTTATAAAAATACTAACAGTAGAAGTAATAATATGGTAGAGATTTCTGATGAAGTTTGTTTCCCGTAAAAATTTTCCTCGCATTTCTCAAAATTAGTTATCATGTGAACAAAGTTTGGCAGCACACTGTTGTGATACGCAGTCCTCAGTTTTCAAAAAATGTAGTATATCAGGACTTTTCAGTTTCAAGTTGGCTTTGTTATTCAAGCGAGACATTATTTCAGTAGAATACAATCAACTTGACAGGAAAAAAGGTGCAAATAGAAAATAGGAGAGGTATTGTTCTAAATTTACTCATGCAGTCGTTTTTTCGAGAAGGAAATTTCGGACATTGCACAGCTCATGATTTCTGCAAATGCATTCATCACAGAAGGAATGACATCCAAGTGTTCGGTGCGTGACGAGTGACGTTCAGCTCATTTGGTGCTCATTTCAATGGTGATAACAATTTCACAGTGATCGTGTCAAGATATCCCACACTGAAGGCGTAAAGAAGAAGTGTATTATCTTCCAGGAAGAATACTGGAACCTTCGATTGCGATTCAACGTTCATTGGAATTTATCATTGCCTAGGATGATTACAAGATAGCAGCACACTAACGTGAGTTAGGAATTTTTATGTTATGGATTATCAATTGTGGTAACTACGCAAATATTCACGGTGTTAATCAAGATTGAGAAAAAAATGTGAGTTATCGGGGGAGTTTACACTGTTCTTTTCGCAGGAAAGGAATCACAATCAAGCAAGAAGTCACGTTTAAGCTCCGGGATGACTGACGAAATTTTCTCCTCGGCGTCACTGCCCTCTGCATCAAATTCGTAAGAAAAACCACAATAACTACTGGCATTGATAATGAAAAGCATATAATTTCTTCACAATACATATATGTACACTCCATGAATCGAATAAATTGGAAGATTCATTTATATTGCATGAACGAATTTGTTTCATTCACGATAATCTGGTGCACTGTTAAACGACGTAGCAAAAGACACTGCGAATACAATGTAATTCAACAGTCTTGCAGAGATTTTACAGAATGACGCGGAATTTAAATGCAGTGGCTGTCTTAAAAAAGTACATAGTTCCTCATAATCTTTCTGATTTTCATTACCCTTATATCTAGTACATCGGATGTTTTACTTACGGATTAAAATCTGCTTATATTACAATTCCCAGTATACAGTGGTCTAGATAAAAGTGAACCATGTGATTTAAGCAGTATAAATTAAGCACTTTTCATGTACAATTAACGACGTCAACATTAATAACAGTTTTTTCCCATGAGAAATTTTCGTGTATAAACTCCAGACACACTGTCCCATAATCATTTAGAAATCAATGCAATTTTTAACGGCTTAGTACAATCACAAAGAGTTCATTCTTTACGCTATATCAATTAGAATCATCGATAAGAAGTATCAATCGATGTGAAAAGATTGAAATTTTCACAATTTTCAAAAAAACGAGGTCTATCTCATCTTCAACAGCGCAATATGAATAATTTTCATTTCAATATTTGGCAAAAATATGATATTGCTTCGGAAAGACTTCAAATCTGCTTTTATTTTCAAGACTATCCAAATATTGATTTGGAAAGGTTTCAAAAATGTCTTACTGGGAGTTCGCAAAAATTTTTTGCTTTCGAGATTACATAAAATTGTCAAGAATTTTGCGCATACGTGATACACAATTAAATCAAATTCAAAATCTTGATACATTCCGTAATAACTGAGAAAAGTTGTTAAAAAAGGTTAGCATCGGTTGGTATAGAACTTGATCAAAGATTTTTCTTGATTGATTAGATTTTGAGCAGACTTGGTACAGGAAATGAAGATGAAAGAAGTCTTTAGTGTGGTTAGAAAGGCAACAATGATCAAATAGTTAGTTTAAGTGGTCTTTGGCACTTCTGTTGCAAATGCAAATTTCATCTTCACTTGGGATCTCAAGATCCAAAACTACAATACTCAACAGTAATCTGTGGATGCGCACGCGAAGAAATGAAATGGCGACACCCAATGAATCAACGCAGATTCCGTAGAATAGAGATAATCAGAACATCACAGGCAAAAAGACAGCTGATAAAATTTTTCACGTGGCAAAAAGTTCCGATGACTCAAAAATCACTCGATTGTCTAATTTTATAAGAATACTTGACATTTCCTGTGGGTTTGTGTAATCCATTCATTGCAGAGCCACTGTATGTATTTCGAGCAAGCAGTGAATAATCGCATTGCCAGGGATTCAATGTTTCACTTGGAGGACTCTAATTCACGAGTGTAGCTTGAAACGTCTTCATGAAAGAGCGAAAAATGGATTTGGTGGAATCTGCATCTTTGTACTTGATTCTTTATTGACGTACTCGACGGAATAAATTAACACTTCTGACAACCAAATCTTTACGAATCACCATTAGCTTCATATAAAACGATTCCGAATACAAGAGCTTATTTGCAACTGTGGGTAATAACCCGACTTATTAATAAATGGACTGATAGTTCAACGATGTATTTCAAATTGAAAAATATTTCTGACCGTATGAAAATTGTGAGTTTTGGAAAGTATCAAATTCTTTCGAATGGTGACAGAATCACGTTTGAGGTCTGAAAGAGTCGGCGAGCCTTGAAGATCTGCACGAAGTAGCTAATGAATAAGTCAGTCAGCGGAGATATTTCGTGCTAGGAAAGAAACACCCGCAATGGCGACGACCTGATTCCATTCACTCACCCTCTGTTACGCTGCTTTTCATTTGAAGAATATTCCTCTCTCCTTAGATCAAACTCTGTAGTAAAAGCTAGGATAAGGTACAGCACTCTGTCCTGGCGTATTGGCGTCAGTGGCACACAATTTTTTCGGTTGGTCGTTTCCTCAGCGTGGTGGACTTCTGTATTTCGAGGTTCGTCTACCACGCTCGAGATTCAGCTCGATCGCTGACGCTGGAGCGGTGGCCCTGGTCGGCTCATGAAATTTGCCATAATTGATCCCATCGATTGAAAGAATTTCTGTGGACCGGCTGAGGCTCTTAAATTCGCTCCCGGGCGAAATGGTACTCCTGCGCTGCAACGGGCTCGTCGCGCGAGTACTCACGTGGAGTGGACTTTCAGGGCTAGGGACTGAACCCTCGCTCTTCAGACTTCTGGGACTGGCCTGACGCGCGAGTCGTGACGCGCAAGGCGAGTATTTGGACATATTGAGGCTGATTTTGCTGCTGCTGTCTGTGGCAATTATGGCAGAGTCAGCGCTCAATGACGAACGAGTTGCTCGCTTGAGGGGGCTTGTTGAAGTTGTACGTTTGCTGCTAGGTTTGCTGTTGCTCTTGCAGCTACCACACCAGGTAAACTTGTTCTTCCTCGCATTGCTAGTGTTCCGCTGCTCTTGCACCTCTTTTGAATGGAAGTCGAGAGAATCCGTGGATCGAATTCTGGCGTTGAGTCGAGGATTACACTTGAGTCTAGAACTTGGAATATCTAAGCTCCTTTCCTTACCCTCGCAAGGTGATAACTGATTTCTTTCGGGAAGCTCCTTGAATGTCTCCTTCGAAGTATCTAGTTTACTGTTAAGTTGGAGTTTCTTCTCAGACTTTGTGTCGAATTTCGGCTTGATACGTTCTTCGGAGAAGAAAAATATGTCGTCGCTGAGAGGCGGTGGCGGCGAGATCGCATCACCATTGAGAGCACGTTGTCGTCCGAGCTTCTTCGGCAAATGATTCATCTTTTCTGTCGGGGATTTCACCCAATCAGTTAAATTATCCGAATGAGGATTTGAGGGTGACAATCGCTGAGGATCAGCGAGAGACAGTGGTAACGCCACGTCCGAATTCGAACTTGACGGGGTTGAGCTGATGCTTGACGAAGATGATTGTGATTTTTGTTGAGCTTGGACTGGCTGGGACTGTTGTTGCTTACCACCACCACCGCCTCCCTGACTTTGGGAGAGGCTAAGTCGACGTCAGTTTACCAACTCGACGCTCACAAACTGCTTCAGCCGATCCAGGTACTGATTATACAGCTCCACGTCATTGTGTCCAGCTCCCTGAAGACGAATCAAAATCGGTCAGAAAATTCAAGAGAACCAACCATGTCTGATCAGACTTGTGAATCAATAAGCACGAAGAAAGTTAGAGTATAAACAAGGAATGAAAGCATATTTTTATAATTTACAAATGGGTCTCCATCCATCGTAGCTTTCGTTTCCGGGATCTCCACTTCAAAATAACCGTTGAGAAGTGTGAAAGGAATGGAATGATTTCAACATTTTCTAAGCTTGGCTCTACATCAATGACAAGCATATCATAGCTGACTGAATAAATAGGACGTACGAAAAAATCGCCTAGGTGCAAAAAAGATATAGACACAGCTAGAATAAAGAAACGAAAACCCTCTAGTCATAATTTATATACTTCTTTACATGAACTGTGAGTATGATCAAGATATCCATCCGTTCAACTACTTACAATTAAACAATTTTGAGGGCAAGTCATCAATTCTGAGTTTGCCAACCAGAGAAAAATTGAACTAATTTCAAGATTTAATTCCTTGTTATGATTTATTCCATTTACTTCTTTAATCCAAATTGCTAAGAATCATCAGAAAAGCAATAAAATTTTGGATTGTGATAAGTATTGAAATTGACTTCTTATGAGTTACAGAAGTTGTAGCCTTGCTACATTTTTATCGTGCATAGCTTCAACTGGAGAAATGAATTATGCATGCCAAGGTGTGAAACCTTGACACTTTCAATAAAATGAGTGGCTACTACTGTAGTATGCATGACCCAAAGGGAGCTTTTATGTTATTGTTGTATAGGTTAAATCAGTTGAAGATATCATACCTCGACCCACAATGGTTCAACTGCTCGTGGACATCTTTCATAAATTGCCAAACCATGACTGAAGTTGATGACTTCATCGTCTGTTCCATGAATGACCAGGACAGGGGATGTCACTTTTGGCACTTTATCTATACTGTAAACATTTACCATTGTGAATCTCATGTCACTTGGATTCTTCAAGGTAGAAGGGCCTATATCTTACAGATATGCTTGAATTTCTCATGATCAGGCTTTTGAAATTGGGATAACTCAAAAACTTTTAGATCATTACACAATATAGAATAAAAGATCTACTTGAATAAATTTGTAATGGAAGAGGAATGTATTGAATACACACACATGAAACAGCTTAAATCAATTCAATTAAGAGTGTACAGTATGTTGGGGCAGCTGCATATTATATATTTGTATTGTAATAGACAGGAACCCGATAGGGAAGAAGTAAAATATATCTTATTTGACTGTTTTTTCTGTGGAAAATTTGATATAAGTACATGACAGAGTGAATTTATCACTCTGAATTATCGCAAAGGATTGTTATGAATTGAAACTATAGTTATACCATAGAATGACACCAAACCTATTGGTTATGCAATGAATTATTCAAGTCTTATGAAATTATGTAGTCATAATAATTACATAGTTTTGGGAACTGAATAATCCAATAATCTGTACCAACCGATGGTGTTTATTGCATAGAGCATTTACCTAAGCTGTCAATTGTGTGAGAACAGATGTATTCAATATAGCATGACTCTTGAGAATTTGTATCAAAACAAAGTTTCAAAAATAAGGTCATGATGTTTACATGATTCTTGATAGGTGACAGAGGCATACTTATGAGTCATTACTAACCTGGGGAAAGCATCGAAGAACCAAGTCCTCTTGGTGTTGGGGAAAGCGACTCTCATGCCAGACATGAGCGGCGAATGCAGCACCACTGCTCCCACCTCGTACCTGGAGGCCAGGTCAACGGTGGGCACGGTTCCAATGCTCTGTCCGTAGAGTATGATGTTCTCCGGGCTGATGCCATACCTGGTCCTGAGAGCGTGCCAGGCAGCATCGATATCGGCGTAGAGGTTCTTCTCGGACGGCTTGCCTGCGGAGACGCCGTATCCGGAGTAGTCGTAGCTGAATATGTTGCAGTTGATGCGGGAGCCGAGGCCGAGGTAGAAGCTGGACATCTGGCCGAGATCGACGGCGTTGCCGTGGGAGAAGAGTATGGTGAACCTGGCGGTGGCCGAGCACCTGACGAAGAGGCAGGCGATGCGGTTGTTGCGCGAGGTCCTCGTGTAGAAGCCCTCGATGGACTCCTTCTCGCGCTCGGTGTACTGCCACTCGGCGCGCTCGCTGAGGGAGATGCTGTACTTGGAGCACTCGTCCTCGACGAAGCTGTAGGTGGGCTCGGGCGGCAGGAACGCGAGCTTGGCCGCGATCCTCGAGGGGCAGGGCGGGCAGCAGAACAGGCAGCACAGCTCGCTCAGGCTGAGCCCGTTCATCGTGCTGGGCTTGCTCGGGTCCTGCTCGTCGGCCGCCTCGGGCTCTACCTGGCGATCGGGGCCAGCTGCTTCGCCCGGACGCGGCGCTCCTCGGCGCGGCTTCCGCGTCGCTGCTGCGCGGCGATGACACGCTCTCACGTCGGCCTCGGCGGCTGCATCTTCGCCGTCGGCTGCCGCCTGCTGCTGGCCCGGGTAGCTCGTCGCCGTCGTCGCCGTCGCCGCCGCCGCCGTTGCTGATGGTGTCGACGAGGCGTCTCTTTTGTTCGCCACGCTGACTGTCTGGTACCGCGGTCGAGCGCGGCTCGAGGTCCCAAATCGAGCAGCAATCGAGCAGGTATGCGAGGATCGTCGAGCACTCGCGCGATCTGCCTTCTCAGCACTGTGAGTCAGCCATGACAGCTCATGTTCAAGTATTCCTTTCGCTCGGGCTCGGCGGCACTCGCGCGCGGCAGCGGCGGCGGCGGTCCCGCGATTCTGTAAACCCACACACCACCTTATCACTTATCACACCTACACAGCTTAGCCGCGTGTTGCAGGCAAACAACCGGCTCGACTCTCGACGACCCTCTCGACGTGGTTTTCCCCGGGTTCGATGAACTTTGGTATCTATTTTGGGTGCTTTTGTGAATAACTCAAGAAGTAGAGGTAGAAAACTCTAATTGATCACAGAAACTAATAACAGCGCTCGCTTTTATGCCAATAGGTTTGCAAATAGATTTTGTGTCTATTTTTCAAATACTCATGCAAGGTTTGCGGAACGAGATTCTAAGAACACGTAAGAATTTCATACCCCGCATGTCAAATTGGAAACCGCAGTGATATCTGTATGTATCTCGTCACAGATTCTTATAAAATAAAATGGTTCTTATTATAAATATCAACACTGTCATCTCACAAAAGTCACAATGTTTAAATGCCCCGGTAGAATTGAGGCGCATGCGTCATGCGCACTAATTGTTTCTGGTTGTGTACGCGGCCTTAGCCAGATTGCAAATTCACATTCTGTTGTGAAATGAATTTTCAGTAGCTACGAGAACGACGTAAACAATACGTATACCTACACCGGAGCAAAAAAGTCATCTTTCAATTTCAGGTGAGTTACTCAGTACCACTTTATACTTTTGAAATTATTTAGATACTCCATTCATGATAATGATGGGTCCATACATTTTCCTGTTTAAAAGTTAGAGGGTTGGAGTCGATCTCAATACCCTTAGTTTCTAACCTATAACAGGTTAGAAATTTTATTAGATGAACTGAATTACTCAAACTCACTCCACATTCAGTTATACGGCTCTTGTGATTAACCAAGCATGTTATCATAGCAGTATTTTTTTCCTAGGTCTAATAACAGTGCTCAAAAATGCCGAAATACTATTGCGACTATTGTGACACATACTTGACTCACGACTCGCCAAGTGTGAGGAAAACACATTGCCAAGGACGTAAACACAAGGATAATGTGAAATACTTCTATCAAAAATGGATGGAAGAACAAGCTCAGCACCTCATTGATGCAACCACTGCTGCATTCAAAGCTGGGAAAATCGCATCAAATCCCTTTGCTCCAAATAAGGGAGTTGCCATTCCACCTCCTGCCAGTCTTGTACCACCACGGCCTGGCGGTCCTCCACCTGGTCCAGGTAAATAGTGCAGTTTCAAGCATCACCGTTTTATGCCACATGGAGAGAGTTCACCAACATGACTGATTCTAATTCATTTTTTTGCCTAATTAGTTATGTACTTTTTTATTGATCACAGCAAAATATGTTCTCAATTCTATCTCAACCTACTAAATCAAACATGCATTGCTTGATCCTCATCCCATTTTTTAAGGAATAACTTTTGACTCACCATCAAATCTCCATCCATCCAACCTTATGGAAGAATTCTATTGTTCTTCTTTCAAATGGAAACTCAATTAAGCTGCAATTTTGCTTTCTTGGATTGATTCGCAGTGTCACATTTGAGCATCATATCGGGGCTCTTTAATTGGAGTTTACCACAGCTGACATTATTCTTGTGGCCCATTATTCAATAATTAATTGGCAATGTACAATAATATATTGTTGAGTAGTTTCGTATTCCTAACATGAGAAAGATGAAAACTCTGATTTAGATCGTTTATCTCTCTTCGATGTCCAAGTATCCAAGTTCCCCTAAAAAATTTTCGTAGTAATATCATTGTTAAATCCTGAGACCCATCTTTCTCAAACTCTTTCTTCCTCATTGAATGCTCGAGTCAAGAGAAATGAATCGCTCTTTGATGAAAACTACTGAAGATTTCTTATCTAACTGAAAATGTTTATATAGGAATGATGCCACCTCCTGGAATGCATCCGGGTCCTGGAATGCCTGGTGGACCTCCAATGATGATGGGACCACCACATATGATGGGGATGAGGCCTCCTATGATGGGGCATATGCATATGCCTCCTATGGGAATGAGGCCACCTCACCACCCTCAAATGCTAGGTCCTCCAAGATGAATGTGTGCAGTTTAATTTAGAGAATGAATATTTGGAAAGTCTATGGTCGCCAGAATAAACTATACCTTGTAGTTTTCAAGTTGGAGACTAAAATTGCATCAGTATGTGCAAGTTTGAATCTTATTTAATTGTTCCTCATATCTTAGGTTCTATAAACTCCCAACATTGTCTCAATAAAGCTTAGATTTAATGGAAATCTTCAATAAAACTTTTATTTACAAAATTTTACAGTCTTGTTTATAGTCAACTCTGTATAGTGGTAGCTCTCTTCCGCATCTTAATTTTTTCAGCCTTGAGTGTTTTCTTAAAAAATGTAACATCTTTCTGTTTCAAAAAGATTTCATTTTTCAACTTATTCTCAAAATCACCTATAAACCTTTGCATTTTGAATGTGTTCAACTGACGAGCTTGTTCTAGATAGCCTCTTGCTTCCTCTATGAATGCTCTGAATCGACTTCTAGCTTTTTGTTTTTTCTTTGCTGTTCTTGCTAACAGTGAGTGTAAATAGAATTCATTGTATTTACCACGATCATGTTCCAACTTTACACTGTCAGTCCCTCTTCTATTTGAAGCTTTTTGATTTTGTAATGGTCTTGCCATCAGTGGTTCTGGGATAACGAAATTTGAATTGTTCAAATTTATCATAGAACCATTCATTGTATGATGTGGATTCAGCCCTATTTGTAGTTGATCTACACTACTGGAGCATTCTTCGGATGTCTGATGAGCTACTGGAGATTCTAAATTAGTTTTTGATGCCGAAGCATAGGTTGTTGTTGATACTGGATCATCTGTTAATCCTTTTGCAGATGTGTTAATGTAAACCGCAGAATCAATAGGCGGACGATTCAAATCTTCTCTTGAATTAGGATTGAGCAACGGATCATCCCGAAGTCTATCGCATCTGCGGATGTGATCTTCATAGTTTTTTATGTAAGCAGATAAAGTTCTTGGCTCGTGTGATGCGAAAACATTATTGTAGTTGTAAACAAATTTAAACAAAAGAGGCAGGGATGTTTCTGTAATCTTTTGTCGCAATTGTCGCGAGAGTTTGAAAGATATCTTCTTCAATTTCTTTAGGGACCCATCAGCAAAGCCCTCTCTATACAATATCATCAACAATTTTTTCAAACAAAGTGTCATCTTATTATGTCTTATAGAGTTTCGGAGATCGTCTGAATCTTGCCCATTTGAATTTATAATTTCTAATTTTAATCTTTTCAACTCTTCGTGAAGTTTCAAGGCATCATCTCTCACCTCTTTAATTTCGGAGAGCTTATCATTCAAATGTTGATAGAGTCTCTGTATATTTAGATCAAAATTTAAATACATGTGTGACCTTTCCGAGCTCGAGCGATATGCGAATTGCCTCACTATGTCTATTATCGCTTTTGAATGTTTCGGAGAACAATCTCCATAAACGTTGATTTGTCTACCTAGATGTACAGCCGAAAACATCGATGGTATGCGCTTTGTTAAGGAAGACAAAAATTCTGAAAGAGGTTTCCAAATTTCATAATTTGAGATGTGATCCTTATTGCATTCAACTTTGACAATTACTTTTTCTGTGAGCTGTTTTCCGTTCAAATTATCAGATTGTACCTCGAAAATAACTTTCTTATTCTGCTCAACTAGCTGCCTTGTTTGGAAATTTTGATTGACGTACTTGTAAGAATTGCTATTCACTGTGAAAGGTCTTGTTGGTTTTTCGTACGGTGCTGCGGGAGGATTATTGATGGTTGATTCAGATTCTCTCAAGTTCGAACAGTTAGAGCTAGAGTTGGCTGATTCATGAGGAAAGTTCTGAGAGCTCTTTGACCTATTGTCATCTGATGCAGTGTAGGCGGGTCCATTGTAATCAGCTACATTTGGTGGATTTGGAAAATGTTGCGACCAGCGAAGTTTGTGACATGAATAAGAGTCATGACCTCGTTTGGCACAGTTACAACAGAACAATTCACGTTGTGGCTTCATAACACTCTTGATATTTTTTGGTATGTCTGCAGCAGTACTCTGTATCTGTATCCGACAAAACAGCATAAAAAAGAAGTCTATTGAATTAGTTTGGAAAAAAATAACCAACTTACAGTATGATGGTAACGACGCCAGAGATCGGGACAAGAATCTTGTAGATGTCCATAAGACTTGCATCTTGCACAGGTGATTCTTTCACAATACCCACAAGTCTTTCGATACATATTTGATTTTCTGCCACACTGCAAAATAGTTTTTTGATAGCAAAGTTTCTCCAAGATTATTATCTGATATAGAAAAACAAGAGGCTTGAGATCAATTGTAGCGATATTGAATGAAGCAGGTCCATCAACCTTTACAGAATGATCACCAGAAGTGAAGACTAATTGGTTTGTGAGAAAAATTTACCGATAGGCACTTTTTGTGAGGGCAAGCAGTCTCATGATGACCATTAGAACCACACATGTGACACACTGGCATTTTGAAAGGCTCAGGACACTGATGTGTTCTGTGGCCATCCTTGTGGCAACGGCTACAGATTACTCCAAAGTATCGTTTCGGTCGACGACCAAGAATCGTGAGATCATCTGCCAAAATAGACCATTTCTTGGGGTCAGCTGAAAATTGGAAAATTAGATTTTACTCAGTGTTGTGACAACCTTAGACCAAAAATATGATGGTGTACAAAAATCTTACTAGACATTTTCTTCTTTAATTCTCCAATATCAAAATTTTCACCTCCCCAGGAATCATCATAAAATGTCTTCATTTGATTCGTCATGGGTTGGAAGAATTGATCTTCGATTGGAATTTTCTTTTTTTTAGGGCTAGCCTCTTTCCTTGTTTCACCAAAAGATGATGTGGAATTTCTAGGATGGTAACTTCCCTGCACATCTCTGAGTATCAGTTCAGATCCCTTTTCTTTCCCAGTTTCTTCAATGCCCATCTCATGATGACTCATATTCCGTATTTCATT
>JAPYYZ010002885.1:0-12357 GCA_030522705.1 Eretmocerus eremicus | reverse complement strand
TTCTGGATTGTCGACTATTCATCTGCGGTTCGTCTTTCCAGGGCTTGTTTTTCTAGATGCCTCGAAAGAATCCAGAGAATAGGTCTTTAGATAGCGTAAATCTTGACTCAGATTTTATAATTTTTTCTTTCAGTAGAAATATTCAAATTTTCAACATCACATCACTCAAATTCAAGTATGGATCAATGCTGGCAGAAATCATAGTTTATATTTCAATGAAAATGATTCGCTTAAAATTCATGTTTGTAAAAAGTATAGCCAGTGCCGATGTACAACTATCCAGAGCAAACGCGTTCGCAACACTCCATTCTAAACTTTTCTGGAATAACTTCAGAACTATTTCTTTCAGCGGAAATAAAAAAATATTCCATTCAATATTATTAGTGGCAACTCTTTCTGAACTGTGCTAGGCATGCTAATCAACAAATTAGTTCTTACATACATTCTTTGGCGTAGGCTTGTGGTCCATGACTTGAAAACTGAACATTTCGTGAATAATTCGTCAGACCAACTGCCAGCAGATATATGAAGGTGGACTGATTCTGAGAGTTTAATCTCGCTCACTTTCGCTCGAGCTCGGACTTGTAGTCCTCGGAGATTTATGCAGCCCAGCGGCAGTAGTAGCACCGAGCAGAGGGTGAGCTTAACTCCCGACGATTAAGCAGATTGAGATGTAGAGGAGCAGAGAGACGCATCAGACAATTGTAGAATGACCCTAGGCAAGACCCACCAGATTCGTGTTACGAGATGCAGCGACTATGTTTAATGAATCTAAGCTTTCATCCCAGTCACAGACTATCCTCTGGTTTTGAAACTCTCAGGGTAGATGCTGGGAACTGGGAGGGATGAAATCGCATCATTTTCAAGAACAGAGAATCACATGTCAAGTAGTTCAAATCGCATGAATTGAGTGAAAATCTCATCATTTTTGGATTTTAAAGGTTAATTGACCGTTATAGCGTAATCCTCTGGTTTTGGAACTCCCGGGGTCGATGCTGGGAACCATATCGGACGATATCGCATCATTTCCAAGTGCAGAGAATCGCGTCAAGCTGTTCAAATAGCAGGAGTCGAGTGAAAGTCTCATCATTTTTGGGTTTTAGAGGTTAATTGCCCGTTATAGCGTAATCCTCTGGTTTTAGATCTCCCGAGGTAGGTGTTTGAAACATTAACGGATGATATAGCATCATTTTCAAGTGCAGAAATCGCGTCAAGTGGCTTAAATTGGATGGATTGCGTGGTAATCGCATCCTTTTTAGGGTCTAGAGGTTAAATGACCGCGATAGCGTAGATCTCTGGCCCTGAAACTCCCGAGTTGGATGTTATCGGATCATTTCCTATCATTTCCAAGTCCAGAGAATCGCGCCAAGTTGTTCAAATCCATGAATCGAGTAAAAGTCTCATTATTTTTGGGTTTTAGAGGTCAATTGCCCGTGATAGCGTAATCCTTTAGTTCTGAAACTCCCGTAAGAGACGCTCGGAACCATAAGGGATGAGATAGCATTATTCTCAAGTGCAGAGAATGGGCCTTTTTACATGCATTAGATAGGCTTATGAAGAACAAAGCTTGTCAAGGGAAGGATTTGTTCCCGTGCCTTAGTTATTTGCAACTTTTCAAAGATTTTTCATACAAACTTCACATCGTGATTCCCTGTATATGATGTGCAACAGGGACTTGTGACTGTGGAACTGAGAAAAATTCAGGATGATTTGTTGAGTTTGAGAGCCATCGATAGAGAACATTGATGGAATCAATACTTCGCAAATCTTTTGAGCCGTGTGAAGCGTCCCTTGTTTGTAATGAACGAATATGATGAATGAATCAATGATGAACGAAAATGATGGATGAATCAATGGCGAATATCAGTAACTACTGTGCTATACATACTTGTTCCGATTTGAGAGGATAAATAATTAATGAGTCGAGGAGTCGATAATAATGATTGACGTGGTGATGATGACGTTGCAAAATTACTGTGAATTCCACTGCTTTTTAGTAATTATGAGCGAAGTGATTGTTCAGTGATCGATTGATCTATAATTTGGAGACCTTGCTGATACATCTCTATTAAATCTAGAGTGCAAATCGATAACCACCCACTATGTTTCCAATTGTTTACTTTGAATCGCAATATTTTTCGCAAATTTCAATGATCAAATTATCCCGGATCGTAAGGCATTTGAGATCCCAATGACTTTATTCTCAACTAAATTTGTGCCGTATCTGAGCGCCAGCTGAAGAATAAAAATCACTAATATACACCCTCCAATTCCTGCTTGTATTGAAACCATCCCACCCCACGTCGAGAAATTCCTCCCATTGGAAAATATTCGATGCCGCATACACATGTCGCTTAGGGGTGGGCAGCAGCGGCAGCGTATGGCAATAGAAAATTATGGTCGCGGTTAGTTGGGGCGGTGCGAGCGGCCCTCGGCATGTGCTCTCCGGCGACGCGAGACCAATGAGCTCGATTATCGACGCGCGCGTAATTAGCCGGTCATCAATGAAATGCTGCGGCGAGTCGGAGTGCTGGAATTAGAGGGAAACAAGCCGTGTGCACCGAGCAACCATGCACTCGGGCGCATTGCGCGCTCATTTCATACACTCCGTGTTCCGGCGAGAGAACTCGGCCCTAAAGGTATTCGCTTTGCCGTGCGACAACGTAGCCTGCGGTTTTTCCTAATATGCGCGCGATGCTTGTTTTAGAACGCGACTTCAAAGTGCCCCTTCCCCTATAAATTCACTACGCTCTACAGTTTCGCGATGATTCGCTTTTGAAGTTTTGCTTTGATGTGCTCATTCGCAGTGATGATTTATTCGATGCGCCTCGCCTGTACAAACTCGCTCTCTCGCCGAGAGAGAACTTCCAAAGTGCCCCATTTTCTGTTGATTCGCCGCTTTATTGATTTATTCAACTCGGCGGTCATGCGCTTCGTTTCGATTTGTCATCCTGTAAATTTGGCTGGTTGCTTTTAATTTCTCTCGATTGGTCACAAACTCATGAGCTGCAACTTCACGCTTTTCAAATTCGATGAATCGAATGGTTCATGGGGATATTTTCGAGAGACTGATTCAACTCTTAACATGGACTGGGTCAGCAACTCGAACTGTTCAGGAGAATTATAATGTATATTCATTTGCTTCGAAGGATTTTTCTATTGAGTGAGCCGCAATGTGGATCGTTTAGCGCTCCATGCAAATAGTACTCTACTTTCTCGACTCCATCAGTCAGACATCTCATCTCTTTATGCCTCACTTGATGCAAGGTACTATAGAAATGCGAACAACTTCACAAGTAATAGTCACCACTTACGAGAGTAACAAGCTGCTATTTGGTCTCTTGAAATCTCTGGATGAACAATTCCGGAAAGGGGGTACCGTTTCAAGTAAGTGATGTTTATATAACGGATTCTGTGTGCTGATGACAGAAAAATCCAAAAAGTACATAGGCGCTTATTGAGTGGCAGAGGTCCATATTGACTTGGCAAATTGGTGACTTTAGTATTTCCCATGTCTACGTTCGTATCTCGGTTTAGTAGAAGAGCGGAGTCCAACGTGAAAGATGAATTGATTTTTCTCAGCATCCATCACGAAACTCAAAGGTGGCTCATCTCCGAAAGGCCTCTCTTTTGCCAGTTTTGTAAATATTTTCCTTTCCAGGTTATACCTGTCCAACTGGAACAGTCCGGAAGAGTCCTTCAATATTTCTCATCACATACATATTCACCAATGCCTGTTGTACCTTGATGTAAATGTTTTATAAGTCAAGTCAACGTATATTCTTCGTAGATTCTATCAAACTTGAAGGATTAACCACTTTGCATCAGTTTCCTCCAAGAGGGCTGACAAAATCACTGAATCAATCGCGTTGCACGAATTTTCATTCCATATTCTCTTCCTGCCACCTCATTTGGAATCACTACTCAATAAGAAATAGTATTTCTTCGCTCTTGTTGATTGTTCTAGACCAACGTATATTGATGACGGGCCTGGTGATCCGTTGATGTTACTTCTGTTGATTACTTTTTCCCTCGCTTTTTTCAGCTGTTTTGTTCATGTCATTATCATTGCTGCCTCTGCCAATCGCTTTGATGGCGTTGTCTCGTCGTTAAGCCGTTCAGTACCAGCCGATTCGACCCATGAAAAATTGTTCCAATCAAAAAATGTTATTCGGGACAAAATTAGGTGAAAAACACTCCGATCAAGGATCTCAAGAATTTCATGGTTTTTTACCTGTAGCAATTGAGACTCACAAAATGTCGTCATAGAGGTGTAACACCCGCCGGATCAAGAGACTACTGTTTGCTGCCCTCTATCATAGATTTACCCATTGTTCGGTGATTTCTCTTGTCTTCGGTCGAAGCAAAACGATTGAAGAATACAGATGGAGCACGAAATAGTCATGGACCGGGCGAGGGGGGGGGGGGGATCATTCTTTTAAAGTTCCGTCTCTGTCGACAAATTGGAAAATCTGATGTGGTAAAATACACGGTTGACTGAATCTCAATCATTAAAAAAATTCCGATGTTGAATAGTTTGATTACGGAAAGGGATTCATTCAGCTGTATCAGCTCATTCGAATACTGTCAACTTTTAGTGAAAACTCTTCCGGTGATTGGAGGCACGGAATTTCCATGACGAGCACTCGCTCATGCATAGAGAATTAAGAATGAGTGATGTCATCAGTGAGCTTGTGTAGAACTGTAACTTTGCGTGGAATAACGAGAGAAAAGGAAGATAGTTAGCATCTACAATCCCAGCTCAAATGCAACGTTTGCAAAATTCGTGGGTTGAGAAAGTGATTTATCTTTCATTATATCGAGCTTCCAGCGTTCTCTTTGCTCCGAAATGGCTCTACTCTCATTTCACCTTGCACAACCTTCCACATTCATGAGCTTTTTTGCTTTAGGCATCAGCTTACGGGCTTTTTCATTTGAATTAAATTATGGTTCCTTCACGAGATGCACTTCTCAACAACATTGTCTCAGACTCACAAGGTGCATTCTATCTTCCAGTCGGTCCTTCATTTACCATGCAGTTTTTTAAAAGAGGCCGAATCGAGAATAGGAAAATTCCGTATCTATCTCGCTTTATCTTGAGATTCACTGTGGGCAAAATTTTTTTCAATGTTTGAGGTTGCTACCATTGGATTATACATTGTTTTATCCGTATTCGACTCGAAATTAGTTAAGCGTCCAATCCTTAAATGACATTTCGGATTGGGAATCTATTGTATTGTTCTTTCATTGCTCAGCTCCCCTATTCATTCATACTATCAAGATTAACTAGATTTCATTTCATTGTTTCAGGTAAGGGAGTGAACCTTCATCTATACCTAATGACAGAATATTGGTTGGATGGAGATTGGTCCCTCGGTCTTTGGACGGTGAGTGTCACCATTGGAACGGGCTAGAATTTCTCAAGATAAAAATCATTTGGTGAATCCTGGAGAATTTATTCCAACATTACACTGCTAAACAAAGGGAGAGGTCTTAGATGGGAAGTTCTCAATCTCCTGAAATTTTGTTTCGGAATGTATTTCTCTTAAGACCAGGAGAATTTGAATTTTCCCTGGAAGAACTGCAACTTCCGAGTCAATCAAATATTAGTAAACACTGACAGTCTAGATCTCTTTGAGATGTCTACGGCATATGTCTTTCAGAATTTCGTGGAATAACAATTTCCCAGGGTCGGAAAAACGATTTCTTATTGGCTTCCCAAACTACTCAAGCTCTACGGTATCACAACTTGCAGTTGGCGAAAATAACTCGAGATGTACACAAAATAACTGCAGAGTTTGGCTGAGCTTTTAGAAGAGATGCTTAATTGGCAGAACAGCTCATTAGTACGCGAGCGACGTCAATGCTCCCTTTCCATTCGACCTGCTACCTTGGACCAGTTCACGTAACGACGACAGAGCTGCGCCGTTTCCCATTCCTAATACTGTGGAGCCGCTATTACTTTACGCTACATTTATAGGGCCCTTTTGAGGTGCTTTCATTGTGAGTTGGTCTCACAAGGCAGCTCGAATCTCCTCTCGACGAAGAGCTCGTTCGCGATGTAAATTGGCAGACTCTTTTCGACAAACGATCTCTCGGAGACGGCAGCTATTGTTTCCAATTTTCAGGCAACGCCAATTTTCCGCGCCGGCCCTTGATTTATACCCCTCGTCCTTGGAAAAAGTATCCAGTGTCTCGTTATCCCAGTCGTAAGATCACGCTCAAAGCAGCAGCTCCGATAGAGCAGGACGGGCGAGGATCGCGAATGCTTATCATCGAATTGGAGCGAGCACCGCTGCTGAAACAGCTCTCGACGGATATCCACCCACTCGAGACGCAGGGTACGAGGGCTCGCATGGAAAAGTCGCTGAATGGAGCCGCTCTGTTGGAGTAGCCGTCGCCGACGTCCAATTTGTCGTCGAGTCCCCGTCTCTATCCGCGCAGCCTCCTTCGGCGGCCTTCGCGAAACAGTCGGGGCTCGTCCGCGCTACGAGGATATCTCGACGGCACGGCATCGTGTAGAGCGGCGGCGGATTCTTATTCAGCCGTGCGCCGATATCTGGGTCAGAGTTGAGCTCTCTTTGTGGCTGCCGCGCACCGCCGCAAATCATTCCTGTGCATCATGTAGCTGAAAGCATTTGCCGCGGATCGATAGGCCGCTTCTCAGCCGAGCCGATGCTCCTACGCTGTTGCATTCGAGAGCGAGCTGCGGAGCCGATGACCCCGTGAGCGCGGCTTGCCAGCCAAGTCGACTGCCACGTGTGTATAGAGTCCGCGAGGGTGAGAGAGGCAGACGTGCAGCGTTTTCAGGGCATCCTAATCGCTGGCGGAAGTGTGCATTGTAAAGTGCCGCAAGCATCGGCTAATCGATAAGTGGGGCTTCTGGGAGGCTTGGTGCAGTGCCAATGTGACCTGCTCCGCCAATTTCCTAGTCATCAGATGTAAAATGACTTGGATGTACTGACGTTGTATGATGATTACCTCGCCTTTTTTTATTTTATAGAAAATCACAAAGTTCTGTTTACAATTGGTTAAATATCGTAGATCAAGCAAAAGTGACACGATTTTATCAATTTACGTATGCTTGATTAACTTTACGAGAATTGAATGGAGAGGATTACCATCTTCGCCAAAATACTTTTTTTCAGTGAATGTTATTTTCGTAACAAATCGATGATAAAGAGCTTATCTAGGTACAATTGTGATCTATCTAGGTACTTTAGTTGCATTGAACAGATTTAGAAGTCAAAGAAGACGACAGAACTTGGACACACACTGTAAAAAATTAGTTCACTTTCAACTGAAACATTCAATCCCCGAGATGGAAGTTCAACCACGTGGTTGAAAATCAAACCAAGCAGTTGAATCAAACATTCAACCATTGGTTGAATGAAATATTCAACCAGGTGGATGAATTCCAACCAGGCGGTTGAATTTCAACCACCTAGGTGAATGTCAGCGTCGTGGTCGAATTTTCATCCGGATGGTTGAATTGCAACCTCTCAGTTGAATTCTCGTCCTGGTGGCTGAATTTTCTATCGGATTTTGTCATCGATAAGTGACTAGAGGAAAGATCGAGATTGCAAGCTGCAGGTTCATAATCCTATTCGGACTATCCATAGTTTACGCTCTGAGGCTGGGATTACACGGACGAAAAAATCTCGACGGAACAGCAAAAAGACTCGAGCGGAGCTCTCTGATTGGTCGGTTGTTTTCCGTCGGAGTCAATTCGCCGTTCCATCTTTGACTTTTCCATGCGTGTGATTCCGACCTGACTGTTCACAATTATTGAGTTGTTCTAAAAGTCTCTGTACATCTTCGATGGAACAAGTGACAGGATAATTTATATTCACTTTGCGTAACATTCGTGGAAAGTTTTTTTTTTTTTTACTCAATAATTATCTCCGGGGTCTGATGCTTCCTTAACTCCTGGGGTGTATATTCAACCATTCGGTTGAATCTCAAGCACTCGGTTGAATTCCAAGTTTACGGCTGAATTTCATGCAAACGGTTGAATTCCAACCATTGTTTGGAAAGAAAACCTTCAACCACTGTTTGGAAATAAAACTCCAACCAGGGATCGACTGAAAATTTCAATTATTTGGTTAAACTCCTTGTTTAGACGAAGCTTCAAACAGCTGGTTGAAGTTTGGGTCCGGGAGTTCTTACAGTGCAGTTTATTGGATGACTGACGATAGAGCGATTAGCCTGTAACAAATTGTAGAAGAATAATCTGCAACTCCGTTTCGGCGTCATCAGATATTTTCTCGAATGATGGCGGCATTTAGAAGAATTATTGATTGGCTGTTCCGTGTTCCAGTCTATTTCGGCTAAAATGCAGTTCGAATTCCAAGCGGACAAGGAAGCGAACTCTATTAGGAGTGAAAAACTCTTCTCGCGCACAATTATCAAGCGACCCGCTGCTCATCACCAAAAGCACTAGGGAAAAAATCTAGTTTCAAGTCGAGTCCTCAAATTTCTCCACAGCTCCACCGATAGTCGCGCGTCGTCGTCTGATCTGACAAGCAGCTCGAGCAAACTTCCGTCATCAGTTGGTCCAAGTTTCACACGCAGCCGCCGCCGCCGCCGCCGCGCGTGCCGTCAACCCCCACAGCGCTAACGGTCCCGTCGCACTCACGCAACGCTCCGATCGGGTGAATAACGACGTTCAGCGCCAGCACCACCGCACCGCACAATAGCCCCAATTCACTTCGGGCCCGCGCTACACAAGCTGCATTGCGGAGCAGAGCGGCGACGGAGGGTCAAGCTCTTCCTCGCGGCGCACATACGTCGTCGTGACTGTGGGACTGGCGCTAAGGGCCTACACCTGCCGCTGCGCACAATGAGCGAATCCGTCACGCTTTGAGAGGATCCGGAAGAGCTTCTCGCGCCTCTCGAGTTAATTGGCCGCCGATCGACCTCCAACTCTCTCTCTCGCTCTCGAAAAAAAGAAAATACGGGCCGGAGTGTAGCATCCGAGAGCTATCCACGTGTCCACGTGCCCTCTCCTTCTCCCGGGCTGAGCACAATGAGGACGTTAAGGGAGATAGATAACGAGAAAAATTTGGCTGCACAATGGGCCGAGCTCGGAGGCTGCAGTTTGTTTGGCTTTTTCCAGCGGCCCCTCCAACTTGATGCCGCCAATTTGCAGCAGCAGCAGCTCGAGCTGGCACCCGTTTCCAGTGTATAACGAGCGACGCAGTCTTTTTCGCCCGACTCGTACATCATATCGTTATTTACCCCCTTAGCCAACTAATCCCACCGATGTTATAACGAGCAGTTCGGCGTAGCCGGCGCAGCTTTGTTTTGAGCTCGGCTCCCTGATCTATGTGTGTAAGCGAGCTTGCACCGCTGCCGCTGCTTCTGCTTATTATTCACCCTGCGCCTCCACTATTTCCACCCTTTCTCCGTGCTCGGGTCTCTGCAGGCACTGGATTATTCGGGTCCAAAGCTCTAGTTGATTCAATTTTATCTTGTTGATGTTGCTGAAGCATGAGCTACTCCTACAACTTGACGCCAGCAAAATATTCTACACCAATGAGCTGTAGAATATTACGGTATTTACCTCAACACCAGTACTCCACAGAATAAATCTCAGGAAGCTCGTGAGCGACACAGTCTCTGCTACGAGTGTCTCTCGAATCCTTTGATCCTGTATATTTTCGATCTTCCTTACTCGTTTCTGCATTTACTCCGTCTGCATCGTGTGGAAATTGCCGAAACCCATTAGCGTTCGTCATTCCAAGCTCAAGCTGTCTCCGATCTTTTTATTTCGCGTTAGCTGCATCGCGAGCTTATCCTCGAATTCCCAACCGTAGACGACACATCGAGAGTAAAAGGGGAAGACCGCTATTCTGCAGAGCGGCAGGATCTCACTCGATTTCTGGCTAAGGTCCCAGTGCCGTCTGCTGAATATTCGCTCCAATGGGCGTTATAGTCCTCGTCGTCGTCGTTGGCCTCGAGAGCGAGCTGCATCCGCCGCTCGGCTGACTTTTCTCCGCTCCCCGCGGCTGATTCGACGATTTGGATTCCGTCGCGCGGAAAGCGAGCAATCAGCGCTCATCCCTTGAGACAACGCAGCCCGTGAGCCTCGATTGCACTGCGACTGCGCTCCATCTGTGTGGAACTCATTCGATGTTGTGCCATTTTTTGAGAGCGCAGTCGTCCTACGAATTGTCCAATTAGTAGTTTGCGACGCAGCGGAGTTTCAAACGTCAGGCTAGTTATCCTAACGCTGATTGGAATCATTCGAAGATTATCCGCTTCAGCGGATTTTTCTGTGTTGAACAAGAGAAGCTTGCTTCCTCAGAACAAGTGTGAATGAAAATCTCGAACGATTCTTGGAGTGTACATGGTACGCCAAGAGATCCATAGACGTATAATATCAATTACCCGTGGCAAAGATAGACGAGTAGCGCAGGGATTGAGCTAAGTTGGCGACACCTTCGCAATTGCCGCTCGCGACTCCTCCGGCTTTGTGCTCTTGTGCACGCGATAATTGTGATCCGCTGCCGTATTGCCTCCTCAGCTCAACGCCCGAGAGCTTGATTGGCGGATTATTAGCGCACTCGGCGACTCGGAATAGTTGCGCGATTCCGGGTTGATTACGGCTCCCGAGCTGGCTCACAATCGATAGCACTTGCTGCGAGATATTCGAAGAGATGAGAAATTTCTCTGGCGAAAAGTCGCATCGCAGAATTGTCCTGCTCTCCTTGAGTATTTGATTGCCTCTCCATCCTCCTTTTTTATTTTTGAACTTTCGAATTACCGAGCTCCGAGAGGCCTGGGAAAATTTCAAAGAACTCTCTACCCTGCGAACCAATCAAAATTTTGAACTCAATTCGAGATGGCAATTCCACCGTCCATCCTCGGGATTGAAATTTCATTTTCTCTCCGCGCCGCGCACCATATCGAATCAGCGAACGCTGTAAGTGCGCTATATAAACTTCGCAGACTAATCTCCGGCGAATGTCGTTTCGAAGCGTAACTGGTTCTCGAGGGCGAGCTGAATGGGAGCGGGATTGCTACACGGAGGAAGACGTGACTAATTGAATTGCGACGCACGTCCACTCGTGGGTGCACACCTCAGTCGTTCATCGCGGCGCGAACAGGCGTAAATCTTGGTATTGGCTCTCTCTCTCTCTACTTGCACGGGCGCGGCGGCGACTATTACGCCCGCGGTCTTGTCCCTCTCTATCCCTCGCTTCCTCTGCGCGCCAAGTTTGAGGCGGCAATGAATTTATAGGCTCTCGCGCATTGATCCGCGCAACCGCCCCGGTGCGTTAGCCTGCTCTTAATTAATTACCCCGGCCAGATCTAATTACCATTAATTTTCGATGCCCTCGCAGTCGCGCGCTCTCATACTCCGTTCCGCAATTTCACACTATCGACTCGTCGTCGTAGTCGATTTAATCATCGTTTTCCGACACGCTAGATTCGCAAGACTGCGGCTGATATGATTTATGCGCCCCGACCGCGAAAATTACAGCTCTCAAAGTTGGGAAATCTTGCGCTCTGCCCACTCTCGTTTGCTCGTAATCCGATTTTCATGCCTCACAGTGATGTGAAGTTTGAAGTGAAACCTCGTATAATACAACGCGAACGGTTGAAGTAGCTTAACTCGTCCTCTATGCCATCCATCTCTAATGTAAAATGAATTTGCGGCACATAATCGAAGTTGCTTTCCCACAGCTTATTTTGTTTCTCTCGCGTTTGCCTCGAAATAACCGAACTAGCGATCATCTTCCTCCTCTTCATATCTATCGATTCCACGACTCGCTCGGCTAATTTTCCCGTGTAAATTCTCAAACTCTCCGCATTGGCTCGGAAGTATGTCAGTACTAAAATAATTCTCCTCTCCTATGAATTCTGCGCAGTTATACGACGATCAGCTCGTACGGAGCCCCGTAGTCCACGAAACTCGAACCATTGATTTTCAAGAATAATGCCCGAAGTACCGATACATTGTCCGGTAGAAACTCCCTTGCTCTCTCTGGAGCAACGGGCACTCGCGCCAGAGTTTACGGAGCGAAGAGCTCGAGAGCGTCGAATCATGCCGCAGCCCTGCAATTTCATCGTCTTATCTTTGCAGCAGCGGCTGGAACAGAGGCTCGCGGCGCGCGAGTTACGAGTTTCGAGTCCGGGCCACGGCGCCCGCGCTATTAGCCGCATTTTCGTGCGATATTAAAAGTCCAATTAGATGCTTGTTGCTCATCCTGTCTCTCTTGTCTCGTCGTTTCGACTGCGAGACGCAGAAAAGTTGGCTGCCAACAAAATTGGAGTATCCGTCGTTTCTCCCTGCCCTCGCTCAATTGCTCTTGGAGTGGATAATATTCAAGTATTATTGCAAGCTCTTCG
>JAPYYZ010002884.1:0-19561 GCA_030522705.1 Eretmocerus eremicus | reverse complement strand
GCACTCAGACAGCTCTGCTGAAGTTGACCGATGACATCAGAGTAGGTATTGATAGGAAAAAGATCACCCTTCTACTACTGTTCGACTTTAGTAAAGCTTATGACACAATTCCACCATCCAAGTTATTGAGTAAACTACGACATCTGGGTTCCTCGAGATTGGCACTCCTGCGGATGAAATCATATCCACAAGGTCGCACCCGACTGGTCACATCAAAAGATGGTAATTCTGATTGGCTCACAACACCGGCACACAAGAAAAAAGTACTTGTACTTTTGACCAGACCCACCTTACTATATGTATTTTGGCCTGCTGAAACCGAATTCGAGCTCGGTTTTGCCCGCTGACCTCTTTTTCCCGGAAAACGAAAAAAATAGCTGAAAATTTTGAAAATAGTAGGAACCGCATGAGCCCTTTGATCCATCAATTTTTTTGTCCATATTCCAGGCTGGAAATCTGTACTCAGGAGTTTTCGGGGTCACTGATCACGAATCCGAGGTCAGATTTGCTATTTTCTCAAATCCAAGATGGCGGATCCAAGATGGGGGGCCAGAAGTTTCCAGGAACTGCTCATTTTGGCTAGTAAGACTCTCTTTGGGGGTTTTTGGGGTCGTTGATCACGAGTATGGAGTCAGGACTCCAATTCTCCCGAATCCAAGATGGCGACTCCAAGATGGTGGGTCCAAGATGGCGAATCCAAGATGGCGAACCGAAATTTTGCAAGAACTGCTCATTTTTGTTCATAACACTCATCTCGGGGGTTTTGGGGGTCACTGATCACGAATCCGAAGTCGGAATTGCGATTCTCCCAAATCCAAGATGGCAGATCCAAGATGGCGGACCAGAAGTTTCCAGGAACTGCTCATTTTGGCTCGTAAGACTCTCCTAGGGGGTTTTTGGGGTCGTTGATCACAAATATGGAGTCATAACTCCAATTTCCCCGAATCTGAGATGGCAAATCCAAGATAGTGGGTCCTCGATGGCGGATCCAAGATGGCGAACCGAAATTTTGCAAGAACTGCTCATTTTCGTTCATAACAATTATATCTCGGGGTTTTGGGGATTGCTGATCATGGACATTGGGACAGATTTATATACATCATGTTTGATCACATTGATACATCATGATGAGGGGAAAGGGGTGAGGGAACAACAATTCTAACGCCGGTAACGCGATCGTTCGCGATTTTTGCTGGAACCTCCTGAAATGTAATCGGAAGTTCCTGCAAAATTTTGATCCGCCATCTTAGATGCTCCATCTTGGATATGAGGTAATCACAATTCTGTCTCAATGTCTGTAATCAGCAATCCCCAAAACCCCGAGATGAGTGTTATGAATAAAAATGAGCAGTTCTTGCAAAATTTCGATACGCCATCTTGGATCCGCCATCTTGGATCCGCCATCTTGGATCCACCATCTCGAATTCGCCATCTTGGATTCGGGAGAATTGGAGTCCTGACTCCATATTCGTGATCAACGACCCCAAAATCCCTAGGAGACTCTTACGAGCCAAAATGAGCAGTTCCTGGAAACTTCTGGTCCGCCATCTTGGATCCGCGCCTGGAATATGGACAAAAAAATTGATGGATCAAAGGGCTCATGCAGTTCCTACTATTTTCAAAATTTTCAGCTATTTTTTTCGTTTTCCGGGGAAAAAGAGGTCAGCGGGCAAAACCGAGCTCGAATTCAGTTTCAGCGGGCCAAAATACATATAGTAAGGTGGGTCTGGTCAAAAGTACAAGTACTTTTTTTTTTGTGTGCCGGTGCAATCAATCTGGGTGTTCCACAGGATTCCGTTGTCGGGCCTTCACTCTCCAGCTTGTATGTCAATGACTCTCCTGAGCTCCTCGACGGGAAGTTGGTAGATTAGTTTCTTTACGCAGATGACCTCCAAATCTATTCACGAGTGGAGAAGAAGAACATCAAAGAGAGCATTACTCGGCTAGGAGGAATAGGGCGACTCATTGCTGGGTGAGCCGAGGGCTCCGGCCTGCGTCTCAACGCTGGCAAAACCGAAGTGATCTTTCTTAGTTCTGAAAGGGACGTAAGAGACCTGCAAAAAATGGACTTGTCACGGGTTGAGATACAGGATGGGGTATCGGTCCCATCCAATGACCCGGTTGTGAGTTCCGGTGTAACATTAGACAGTGAATTTGCGTGGAAACCGCATATCAATCAAGTTACAAAGAAAGTCAATAAGGTTCTCTATAGCTTGCGGTATATTAGGGCCTGTACTCCTGAGCCTCTCTGTATTCGACGGACTCACCACATTTCTCATCCTATCCACCATTATTATCTAGTCTTCATGTACATAATCTTCTCTGAGTGATGTCTAATCTAAGTATTCCGAATATTTTCTCCTGCGATCTCAGCACCCCGATATATGCATCTCCAGCAGGAGGACACATTCATGAAGCTGTGCTTCTCATCACAGAAATCTCAATCAAAGCATTTGATCATCTTTCACCAACCAGACACCTCACCCTAATTAGCTCTCGAAAAACTTTGGGTGACAGCTGGCATACGGTACATGATGAGACAACGAGATGCACTTCATCAGCAAGCAAGACGCTGTGATTCTCCTAGGCTATGCGAGTAGTACTAGGTTGCACGCAGTATCACCAAATCTGCTCTGGACACCGCGAAGCATGTGTATATTCCAAACAAAGACAGCTCCGGCCCAGATGAAGGAGTCAGGTGGCGTGAGCTGTTGGAACTTGAAATTTTTCCTTCTCATTGAAAAGTGCACATAGAATTCCATCATTTCCATTCGAATTGTCCAAGGAATTTCCGTCCAAGAGTTGGAAAACGCCGTTCTCCGGTGGTTTTTCACGATTATCTCGGATTTGGAGCGTTTGATCGAGAACATGAATGGTAACAAAAACGTGTATCTTGAGAAGATCTTATAGATGCATCATCCACCTTTTTGATTCCGAGTTTCATATTAAAAACACGGAGAATACCGTGCTCTGAAGATTTCCATAATTTTTTGATAGCTTGCTAGGCGAAAGTCGATGTTCCACTTCAACCAAACGGAAGTTCATATCAGAACAAACATTCTTCGTCCCCTTCATTCATGCGCCGAGCCGCATCCAGTTTGAGCAATCGCGCTTTATAGTCTTAAAAATCCGGAAAATGAACGATGAAACTGATATTCTGGTAGAAGTGCACCATTCCCGTCCTCAAAACAACCGCGGAAAGCTGTGGTTTTCAATGTAGAAGATAATGCCGTTGGATTCAGAACACCACGTTCGGTGGTTTCGGAGATAATGGCGGGAAATTGCCTTACACGTGGATTTTGAATGGTCAGGTTTCCTGCCCGTAGAAAAAAACTGAGTAGGTTCCAGGCGGAATGAATTCACGTGGATACTCGGGCTTCCAGAACGAGTATCTCACACGATTTCGGGACCAAAATTTGACCCAGATTTTGGCTTATTTGCAACAGCTCCTCTTTATTGGAAATAGTGAGATGTGTTCAACGCTTGCCCTTTCCGAGTGACAGAGAGTGAAGGTGGGAATCTGAGTGGTTTTTCTTCATGTTCCCTAGTTCTTTTTCTTATCGCAAAAAAAATGCCTCGAAGAACTCTCACTGAAGTGTCAGTGAGAGTCACGCGAGTCACTCTTCCAGTGGGCACACTAGAGGAATGAAGATATAAGTTCTGAGTTTCACGTCTCGGCACCTACTCTTGCGAGCTCCATCCAGACCGCACCCATGTGCGTGGGGTTGAGTCACGCTCAACCAGCGCGTCAGCAACTGCCATCTATCGATTTCACCTCGGTGGAGGGGACGTACAATTTGAAGTGGGTCCCGGACCACCGAGACCGCCATGAAAAGCGCATGAGAAAGAATCTCAGTGGTGACGGCCGGGATTCGAACCCTGGCCTTTCGCGTGGGAGACCAAAGACTAGATCCACTAGGCCCCGGTGGCCTTACTGGAAGAATGAAAGTGCATTCACTGATATCTTCAGTGATCTTACTGAGAAAACCAGTGTATATCTGCTGAAGACTCCAGTGCATATGCACTGACCTACCAGTGTATGCTCTGTGACCAATCAGTACAGATTAAACCTTTTTCAACTGAAAGTTCAGTGGTCCTCACTGATTCACACGGAGAGAGTGCAAGTGATAGTCTCGACGAATGCATTCCACGACATGTACCGTATTTCGCCTATGAGAGGACATCCGTGAAAATAAGACTCCTACTCCTCCCCCCCCCCCCCCGAAAACACCCCCTCACAAAAGACTGGGTAAAATTTAATCCATCCTCAAAATATAAGACATTGCCAAAAATAAGACATCCCTCGAATGTGAGCCATCCTCGAAATCTGAATTTTCCTATGACTTGACTCAGTTGATGAAGCAGGGACCTCTAACATCTATCCTTCCATTGACCGAATGAATACATTTCTATGCATGGATATCACGAATACGGATCTGATGAATGAGTTGGATCCCCTTCTATTGGTACAAAGTCATGCCATCTCTAATGGTGACCACATCAGCAAATTGGATGTGAAGTGAGTGTCCCTGATATTCGGAGTCATATCAGATCTCCAATTGTATGCATAGTTACTACGTGTCTTGTAGTTCATGCACTCCTGTTATGAAACTAATGTGATTCCTGGTTAATCCATCGCTTGCTCATTGATTGGATCAATCGCTCTGTTATTCCTCACTTTTCTTACTCACATTTCCATCAACACAGCGGCAAAGATTTGCACCTGGATCTTGACGTTGATGAGGCTACTGTACATTGACAGCTTCAACGAAATGAATTCTGAGTGTGTGGTCGATTTTTTCTCATAAAAAATTGGATCGGTCGTCTCTTTTGGAGCTGAGAATATGAAACATTCCACAAAAATAAGGCCTCGCCCGAAGTCTTATTCCCGGCGTCTCATTGAGGCCCACAGGGTGAAGAATTTGTTGACTTTCAACCAAAAAGTCAACCGCTGGTTAAATAAAAATTCAACCTGGTGGTTGAAATTCAACCGACTGGTTGAAATTTAACCACCTCGTTGGAAGTTGAATTTCAACCATTTGTTTGAGTTTCAACCAGGTGTTTGAATTTCAGCCAAGAGGTTGAATTTCAACCAGGCGGTTAAATTTCCAACCAGGTGGTTGTATTTCAACCAGGTGGGTGAATTTGAGCGAAGTGGATTTTCCTCTTTGCGCGCGAGGATTGTTTTCTTTTCAAACTAGAGTATGAGCCGGCCTTCAGGGCTCATTCTCCTACCCACTGGTGTACTCAACCACTGGTCGACCGAATAATTCAACCAGAAGTTGGAATAAAAACTCCAATCAGTTGGTTGAAGTTTTTTCCCAAAATTTTTTACAGTGCAAAGGGTTTTAAGACATGTCTCATGAACGGTAAAGCACGGTACGTGCGTGCCATCTCTTGCCCCGGGAGTCCCAATCTTTCTTGAGAGAATAAAGAGGCCTCGTCGGCTCGATGAACGTTTTGACGCGAAAGTGATTAGAATGAACTCATCCCGGAGCATACAGCACTCGACTTACGAAGACATGCATGTGCTTCCGAGAATTTACACTTCTGAATTTGAGCTCCCAACAGCTGTCAAATTTTCTTTGTTGTAGGCACAGGGTTAAACGAAGTGAGAGGTTGTCTGTTTCAATTCTAGCTATTGAATCCTTCAAAGTACTCATCACTATCATGTATACGGTAGGGACAGAAGCAATAGGCAGGGAAGAGAAATTAGTTTCCGAATACAGAGAGACAATTCACTAGTTCCCTGTAGCTGCGGCAATGGTGGTGCCACACGCCTTTTGCAGCATGATTTCGACGTGAAAATGTCCTAACTATCCATCAAAATAGTTGCGCTGTCGCGTGAAATCCTTAGAAATTGGCATTCGCCATGCAAGCCAACAGCAATGATTCTCAAGTGGATAGATGATGATCATGTACCGAGTACCTCTAAATATTCATCAGATTCCATGAGGAATCAGATATGGAGTGATCACGCGTAAAAGGTCTGGTATGGGTTCTACAGAATTGTATCAACTTGACCCACAATTTATCGAACTTTGGGCTGAGAAATCCTTTGGATACTCCTCACACATGTATGTCTAGCTCATGTCAATAATCTAATGATATGATTCTTCTTTTCTGAGGAAAAATTGTCTACTGAAGAAAAGGATTCCCATGAGTTTCTAAGAGTCACAATGACTTCCCGCTAAGAAATATGCATACCAAAAATATTCAGCCGGATCCAAATCTTACCCAATAGGGCTGACAAATCCATTTGCTCCCCCTTCTGATCCTCCAAGAAACCGGCTTGAAAGATGTTCCCGCCATAGTGAGTATCATATGTGAATATCAATTTACCATTCGCTCATATACTGCTCCTCAGATACGATGACCAAGGAAATCCACCGGCTGAGAGTCCAACTGAAGAAAGATCAGATCCACCCCAACTAGCAGAAACTTGTCTGAGAGAACTTGTGGGCCGTGCATCTTTTGGTCACATTCGATGTATTATAAAACCATTCTTGGATCACTTGGACAATCATCAGTTGTGGGTCCCAAATAGTTTTGCCGTACACACTTTCAGGATCATCATGTTCTCGATTCAGGTTCTCCATCCCATATCTTCTTACGGAATTTATTTCACATGAGATCAGGAAGTGAATATACTCAATGCCATATTGGCCATGAAGTGCATGACTCCTGGAATATTATTGGATGGGATATCAATCCAATTTGGTTACTCGATCGATATGATCGGATATATTCATCACTCGCGAGAGTTTCAAGTCATCGAATATATAAGACCGACCCCGCGAGCTAATTTATTCCGGCTAATTTGCCGACCCTTCCCAGCTAATTTGCTGTCTTTGTCACATCTCGAAATAGATTACTCCATTCCGAGATGTTTCACTCCCTGCACCTTACTGTAAGAAGTTATTCCCATCAAAATCCTTCCGATGCATCCTTGCAACCATACGAGGCTCGGAAGGTGCACATGTCAATCCATTACGAGGTGTGACGAAGACACCAAATTAGCTGGAAAGAGTCGGCAAATTAGCTGATATACTTCGAATCGCGAGGCCAATCACATATATTTGATGAAAATTGGATGGGACTCAAGCAGTGATCTCCTCTGAATGCACATTCTTCCAAAGCTTCGCATAAGTAAAAATGGCAACCAAAATAATCATGTCCTGGAAGGAACTCTTGTAAACTAACCCAAATCTGCTCCAAATACTTTGACCCGAAAACCACGCGGGTTACCGTGTTTCTCTCTTAGTAAGAGCTACCCCAAAAGTAAGCCCTAGAAGAAACGCTACACTGTCTACACAAGCCATGCTCCGAAAGTGAGCCCGGTCTTAGTTTTGAACGAGTACTCATTTTGAACATCTCATTTGAAAATAAGCCATGTCCCATTACTTGCCTCATACTAACACCTGACAATAAGGAAGAGTATAATATGCTCGAAATCGTGTTTGCGTACATTCTGTCATGCCGAATGGAGGCAGTTGCCGATTGAGCATCGAGTGTCATGCAACGCGCGCATCGGTTGTGCTGAGGAGAAATAATCCGTTATTGTAGCATATGTAAAAAATACCCAAAAATGAGCCCACCCGTAAAGTAAGACAGGTTTCCACAAGCAAAAATCCACCATGCCACCTGTCTTACTACGGGAGAAACACGGTACTCATCATGGATGTTTGGGTATCCATGTTGATTATCGCTCCATGAAACTGTCTCGATATCTTTCTATGGATAAAAACCCTTCTGGCCCACTTGAGGAGAGATGCTGCCGTAATTTTGAATTTTGAACTGGCAAATAGTAGGGGGCTGATAATGTTTCTTCACATACATTTTTCTGGTGGAAAAACGATTGTGTGATCCGTTTTCTGAACGAAAAAGTTTCGACCCTTCTTATGTTCCATCTCGCCATTGCTACTCAACGTATCGTTAAACCCATGTGACATTTTGTTCAGAATGGCATAAGCTACACCCGAAAAGTTTTTCAGATCGGTATCTACAATTCTGTTCGACGAGGGGGAATTTTTTCGGAACAAAATTCCTTATTTCCGTGCGGATTAATTTCTTATAGCTCGGAAAATATCCATCATTCCGGAAAAGACCGTCGATGCTCTTTTGTTCACTTTTAGGAGATTTACAAAGAAGGTTTAGTGAAACTTCTCTTCGAATGCGCGTTTGCTTCGAGTTATTGATCAATATAAATTGTGCCATGCGGAATTCTTTTGTAACTTGGAGAGTACACGTTATCTCAAAAGATACCATTGATACGTTTCTATTCAGATTCTGTGAACCCAAAAACAATGGCTCAGTACATTCTCCTCCAAAATGCCGCCCAATTCGGGTTATCAATCAAAATAAAAAGTCAGATGATCGAATCACGTGATTTCCTCGATAGGTTCCTGGATAGGTTCATTTTGGTTAAAGTCGATCCCGAGAAGATGGACAGCCAGGAATTCATGTGGCGTGTATGGAATCTGTCCCAATTTCGGAAAATTCCGAAAAATTACGTGAATGGACCATTTGATTTTTTTTGTTTTGATCGATAACTCGAATCACACAACATCTTGGGAGAAAATGTTGTGTGAATAGGATACTCATGTACAAGAAGGACAAGTACGGGACCGTGAATACATAGCGTCCGTCCCTGGGCTAGTATAAGGAAGCCGCACACTGGAGCAGAATAAATTTTTCGGGGCACAACTCATCGCCGCGCAAATTTTCATAATTGATGTGCTTCAACGGGATCCTCATCGTTCCTGATAGCACGACAAGGTGCCTTTGTGACGATTTTGATCAGAAGGATTTTAATGTCTCCAAATTTTGATGAAAGTCGAATCATAATTGGATTGGAAAATCGTCATTCACCCTTGGGGAGAGTGAATTATCTCCCGGTTAGTGCATTATCAAACTTGACTGATACAATGCTGGAAGTGCACGGTTAGTGATATTTAGCCATGTGAGGAGCCTAAGACGGATGAAGAAGGCCATGGGCCACTGGTATCGGAGCTACGCGCAAATTTGGTGGCTCGAAGGTAGATACCTTTTTGAACACAATTGAGTTGGGGATTCTTCCATATATCAACTCCGAAATACTTGGAATACCTCTCTGAATCATCTGCCTATCATTTGGGACCAGGAAAAGGGTTAGGAGTTGCCTCCCGGTTGCTGGGACCTATTATTGGGCCAGATTCTTCGATTGAACCAATTGCATTGACCAAAAATCATAGATCTGCGTTAGGAAGTCGTTCTCGTGTCACCTTCATATACTTGCAATAGCTCATTACTTCATCCACCTACTTTCTGAGACTGAATATGGGGATAGAAATTGCCGCCAAGACTCTGTTGTGAAGAGGCGGAAGTCACCTGAAATCACGTACTTGGACTGGGAAATCGATCTTGTGTCAGGTCGAAAATACCTGGGACTCCTTCCCACATCATTGACCTATCATTCGAGACCAAATGGGAAGGGAGGATTGCCGCCAAGGGTCTTGAGGCTTGATTCTCGGCGAGATTCCTCCAGTGAAGAGGCAAAAGTTCCATTGAATCATACAGGACCGATAATGTCAGCCACGAAACCGTTGTTGTGCCAACTTGGAAATACCTGGCACACCATTCTACATCATCCTACTATCATTTCCGACTGGAGTGAGAGTCGGGAATTGCCGCTGAGACCTTGGAAACTGGAGTCTCGGGTGGATTTCTCGCGTGGAGAGGCCAATGGAACAAAATCTCGGACTTGGCCTAGGGTAACGTTTTTATGCCAACTGGAGAATACTTGCAATACCCCATCATTGGATTCACCTATCATTTGGGGACTAGATGTATTATTGACTGAATTTTGACGTATGTATTCATACCAAATTCTGACTAGTCACATATTGTGATAAGCGTAACGTCTTCGACCAAATCAGCAAAGACTATGTATATATCTATATGAGTTTTAACCAATGCGCCATCGATGTTCGACGTATTTACAATCATGTATTTTGAATTTTGTCTTCGGACGAATGAAGGACTATCTTTTTTTCCCTTTGGTGGTCAGTAGGGGTAATTTACTCGTCGACGTTAGACGGGTTGCGCCTCTGGGTTCGCACAGGGCACGGCACCGTCTAAACCATCCCTTTAACATCCACCGTGTCATAACCAACCCAACCTGGAACCACTTGCGCATTACTTCGGTGTGGGAGGAGCGTCACGTGCTCGTGAGCGTAGCTCTTTGCTGTGTCGACTCTTCTTTCTTTTCTCTTGGTCGTCCGGTGATCACTCTTCGGGTCGTCGTTAGTGACTCCCTTGCCTGACGCTGCAGCGCTTGTTCTCGCTCTTCTTTCCGGGTGATCGCCGTCTCGATGAAGTCGGCGGTCTCATCCCACGTCTCTTCACTGTGGAGCATGGCCGGCACAAGGTTCTCAGGTGTGAACTGGAACCCGAGCCGGTCGATGAGCTCCGCTGTCTCTGAATGAGTATCAGCACACGCGAAGGCTGCGTGCTTCATATCGTCCCACCTCGCCTCGCACATCTGGCAAGCCGGGGTTTCCCTCTTCTGGAACCGCTCCATGTACACCTCAAGATATTCGTGTCCACTCAAGGCCTGCGTCAGCCAGTAGTCCAGCTCGCCGTGAGCCCGATTAATCCATCTGTCTAGATTGGGAATCAACCGGCACGTTCACGCGCCCTTGGTCGAGCTGTCCCACTCCTTTTGCCAATCGGCCACTGTCGCCTTCCTTTGAGACTCTCGGATGAGGGCCTTCCGGGTCGGGTTCAGTTCTACTCCATCGTTCTTGGGAGGCTCTTGGCGGTCCATATGTGCACTCGTTCCCTCTTCAGCAGCCGAATGGGTAGTGTACTCGCCAGCACGAACGCTGCTTGCTACAACACCGTGCAGTAGGCGTTGATGATCCGGAGTGCCATATGCCGCTGTACAGGGCCCAGCGCTGCATCGATCACGGACCCTCTGGCTACCTGACCCCAAATTGCGGCACCGTAGATCATGAAGGACTATCTTTTTTTCTTTTCTTTTTAGAGGTGGTTCAAAAAAGGGGAAATCCGCAGAACGGACAACAGGCAGCCTCAGGAGCGTGGAAAAGCTCCTGTGATAAGCCCCTCATGATGGAGTGAGCCCAAGGGTCAATTCGGACGGCGAAAGGAGCCGACGTTTGGCTCGAATCACCACCCGGCCATCCCCAGGGACCCTCACCGTCTTAACCCCCCTCGGTCTCGTACCCGTTAACAGGAGGAGGCCGAGGTAAAATCCACCAACTTACCTATCTATGCCCGGGACTGCGCGTGCATTACTTCAGGCGTGGGCGGCGTTTCTCGCGCTCCATGAGCGGCGCAGCTCTTTTGGTCTAACTCCTCATTTTCTCCTCTCTTCTTTCTTCGCGGTCCACCATCTACTGCCTTGCGCCTCTCGCTTGGCGTTGCAGGTGTCGTTCCCTCTCTTCTTCGTGGGTGATCGCCGTCTTGATGGATGGGCGACGTTTTCCCACTCTCCTTCGTCGCGGAGCATTGTTGGTACTAGGTTCTCGAGGGTGAGCCGGAAACCGAGCCTCGTTCGTTTCTCCGCGCGCTCCGTGCTGGTGTCAGTGCACTCGAACAAAGCGTGCTCAGCGGTATCAATGTCGGAACCACAGCTCTGGTACTCCAGTGTTGCTCTCTTACCATTGCCAAAGCAGCCATGACCACTCAAGGCCTGTGTCAGCCAGTAGTTTAGCTCTCCGTGGCCACGATTGATCCATCAGTTGAGATGCGGTATCAATCGGTTCGTCCATCGTCTTTTTTTTGAAAGGTTCCATTCCGCTTGCCATTTGGCCGAGGTCCTAGCTTTTGCAACCTCGCGAAGGGCAGCCCGGCGGGGGGGGATTCATATCCACCCTTTTGGCTTTCAGGGTCTCTTGCCTCTCCCAGGTCTCCACACGCTCAACTACCAGCAAGCTGATGGGTTGTGTTCCTGCCAGGACACACGCAGCGTCGGCTGAGACGGTGCAGTGAGCGCTGACCGTCCGAAGCGATGCTCGGCGCTGAATCGGTCCCATGATCTTGGTTATCTGCGTCGCTTCCGCTACACTTTCCCATACAGGGGCACTGAAAAGCATGATGGACGTGCTCACGGTGTTCAGTAGTGTTCTGCTCGGCATAGGCCCGCCTATGTTTGACATTGGCCGCTGAAAGGTATACCCTACTCTCTCTGCCTTGAGTGCGGCCTCCGTGATGTTCGTCTTGTAGGTCCAGTTGTCGTCAAACCATACCCCGAGATACTCAATTTCCCTCTTGAGTGGGATCACATGACCCTTGATGGTGAAAACTGCGGTCTCGTAGCTCTTCCTCTTCGTAACGAGCAGCCCCTCGCATTTGAGTTGAGCGAGTTCCAGGTGGTGTTCTGGGTACCAATCACCGATCCGGTCCAAAGCATCGTTCGCAATGAGTTCTACCTCCCACGCAATGGAGCAACAACGACGAGTCCGGCGTCGTCCGCGAAGCCCACGAGTTCAGCTCCGCGTGGTGAATCCATGTTGAGGGAGTCGTCGTACTGGGTATTCCACTTAAATGGCCCAGATACGGATCCTTGTGCAATCCCTGCCGTTAGCTCCAGCGTTGTTCTGCTTTCATCGGTGTCGAAGACGAAAACCCGGTCTCGGAGGGCATCAATGACCACAGCAAGTAGGTAGGCTAGAACCCTGCCCACTAATGACCTATACATGCATCCCCAGCTTACGGAGTTGAAGGCGTTCTTCACATCGAACGCGATGATTGCGCAGAATCCTCCAGGTTTCGGTTTGAGCCCCAGCGCCGTTTCGACCCTGTCCTGCATGATTTTGATCGCGTGCAGCGTGATGCGTCCTTTTCAGAATCCAAACTGCATCGGCGATGGCCCGCCACTCTGCTCGTAGGCTTTTTTGAGCCTGTTGAGGACCATCCTATCGTATAATTTCCCCAATGTGTCGAGTCTGCCCGGGGGCCTGCTGGAAGATGGATCCTTGGGGTCTCCGCCCTTGCCTTTGGGGATAAGCACAAGCTTCTGGCGCTTCCACGGTCTTGGGAATACTCCGGCACACAGACACTTGTTGAACAGTCCAAGAAGCCAATCCGGCCTCGTGCTTGCGACTAACTTCAGGGCCTTGTAAGGGATTCCATCTAGGCTTCGAGCCTTGCCGTTGGTCAACCCGGTCACTGCTAGCCTCAATCCGCTCTCCTCGAATGGGGGTATGAGTTCCGTTATGGTGGGCGGCAACATAGTCCGCGGCTCTCCTTCTGGAAGCAGCGCTCTCACAATCCTCAGCATAGTACTCTGGTCCGTCGGGACGGAGGAGCTGTTCTGCGCCTGAAGCCGACGCATCACCACACGATAGGGTGTACCCCACGGGTCAGCGTTGACCATGTTGCACAGGTCTTGCCATCACTCCTGCTTACTCTGACGGATGACCTCCCGCAGACGCTTGTTGGCCGCCTTGTGAGCCTCGTTGTTAGCCTTAGCGAATGGTCGTCTCCGCTCACGGAATCGCTGTGCCTACCTCCTCAGAGCGTTGCTCCTGCGTTGAAGTCCTCCGATCTCTTTTGTTCACCAGTATTTCTCCTTCTTGTTGAAGCGCGGTCTCTCCCTCCGGGGCATGGAGGCGTCGCAGGCTCTGGTTATGGCGCTCGTTGCTCTGGCGACATTTTCTCCTGGCGTTTGGTGTTCAGCGATGTCTTCCGTGGCTGCAATTGACTCTTTGAGCTTACCTCGGTCAAGTTCCCGAATCTGCCATCCACGATGCTCTGGTTGCTTCTGTGCCTCCACCGTCGCTGATTTTGAACAAGATGTGACGGTGGTCGCTCAGATCTTCTGTGTCCAGGACCGTATCCATCTATCTAACTATCTCTCCCCCACTCTCTCTCTCTCTCTCTCTCTCTCTCTCTCCTCTCTCTCCCCCCCCCTCTCTCTCTCTCTCTCTCTCTCTCTCTCTCTCTCTCTCTCTCTCTCTCTCTCTCTCTCTCTCTCTCTCTCTCTCTCTCTCTCGGGAGTTACCGGGACTCTCGCTATTCAAAGGGGTGGTGAGAGAATCTTTGATGACGTTCCCCCCACAGAGGATTGATGTGGACGCTGGGCCTTTTTGATTTCTATAAATATCATTTTACGTGTTGGTGCTATCTTCAATGTCTATCGGCCTCACGACTGATATTTTGTTTCGACTGTGATAGTTTACTATGTATTCTTTTCTTCTATTTCTGAGCCCTCGCGTATTATGTGTATTCTTAGTGATAATTTGAGTATGAAACGACTAGACACACTTGTGATCCTACTAATATCCTTTTCCAAATAACTCTATGTGAAACATATTCGTAAGCATATTGTGATTTTATATTGAATGATTTATTCTTTCCCTCTGTGCAAATAAAGGGTATATCTCTCAATTTTTTTATTTTTTTTGAGATTGTTCAAAAAAAGGTCGAATCCGCAGACCGGACGACAGGCTGCCTCAGAACCATGAAAAAGCTACTGTGACAAGCCCCTCATGACGGGGTGAGCCCAAGGGTCAGTTCGAGCGACGAAAAGAGCCGTCGTTCGGCTCGAATCGACTCCCGGCGATCCCCAGGAACCCTCACCGTCCAAACCCCCCTCGGCCTCGTACCCGTTAACAGGGGGAGGCAGAGGTAAAATCCACCAACTTACCTATTCATGCCTGGGACTGCGCGGGCATCACTCCAGGCATGGGCGGCGTTACTCGCGCTCCATGGGTGGTGCAGCTCTTGTAGTCTTCCTCCTCGTCTCCTTCTCTCTTCTGTTTCAGCGGTCCGCCATCTACTGCATTGCGCCTCTCGCTTGGCGTTGCAGGCGTCGTTCCCTCTCTTCTTTGCGGGTGATCGCCGTCTTGGTGTATCGGGCGACGTCTCCCCACGTTCCTTTGTCTTGGAGCATTGTTGGTACTAGGTTCTCAGGGGTAAGCCGAAACCCGAGCCTCGTTTGTATCTCCGCGCGCTCCGTGCTGCTGATGCTCTCTTTCTGAACTTGGTAAGGTAGGCGCCAAAGCAGCCATGACCACTCAAGGCCTGTGTCAGCCAGAATCTCAGCTCTCCGTGGCCACGATCGATCCATCGCTCGAGATGCGGGATCAATCGGTTCGTCCATCGTTCTTTCGTTGAGCGGTCCCATTCCGCTTGCCAGTTTGCCAAGGTCCCAGCTCTTCCAATCTCGCGGATGGCAGCCCGGCGGGATGGGTTCATATCCACCCCTCCGGCTTTGAGGGTCCCTTGCCTCTCCCAGATCTCCACACGCTTAACCACCAGCAAGCTGATGGGTAGTGTTCCTGCCAAGACGCACGCAGCGTCGGCCGAGACGGTGCAGTAAGCGCTGACCGTCCGAAGCGATGCTCGGCGCTGAATCGGTCACATAACCTTGGTTATCTGCGTTGCTTCCGCTACACTTCCCCATACAGAGTCACCGTCAAGCATGATGGACGTGCTCACGGTGTTCGAAAGTGCTCTTCTGCTTGGCATGGTCCCGCCTTTGTTCGGCATCAGCCGCTGGAGGGTATATTCTACTCTCTTGGCCTTGAGTGCGGCTTCCCCGATGTGCGCCTTGTAGGTCCAGTTGTCGTCAAACCATACCCCGAGATACTTGATTCTCTCTTGAGTGGGATCACATAACCGTTGATGGTGAAAATTGGGGTCTCGTAGCTCCTCCGCTTCGTAACAAGCAGCCCCTCGCACTTGGGTTCAGAGAGTTCCAGGTGGTGTTCTGGGAACCACTCACCGATCCGTTCCAAAGCATCGTTCGCGATGAGTTCTACCTCCCACGCATTCGGAGCAACAACGACGAGTCTGGCGTCTTCCACGAAGCCCACGAATTCAGCTCCGCGTGGTAAGTTCATGTTAAGGAAGTCGTTGTACTGGGTATCCCACTCAAGTGGCCCAGATACGGATCCTTCACGGATATGTATCTCTCTATCCCTCTTCCTCCCTCTCCCTCTCTCTCTCTCTCTCTCTCTCTCTCTCTCCCTCTCTCTCTCTCTCTCTCTCTCTCTCTCTCTCTCTCTCCCCCTTCAAACAGAAGAAATTACCGAATCTCATCAGGTTCTTCGGCCCCGTGGGCGGATTAGAATCATCTGTTGGGCTAGTTGAGCCACTGTTTTCAAATCAAATCAAGGAGGTGCTCCAAACCGACGGTTGTATGCAGTTATCGGGAATGTCTGACCAGGCGAGCTCCACCGCGGAAATGTCAGAGACCAGGGAAATTCCGGATGCAGCCGAACAGGCAAGCTCGACAGGGCTGCCAGAGACCAGTCGCAATTCGAGGTCTACCGAACAGGCAATTATCGTGGAGTTGTCAGAGACCAGGCCGACTTCGGATTCAGCCGAACAGGCAAACTCGACAGGGCTGTCAGAGACCAGGCGCGATTTGAGATCGACCGAACAGGCAATTATCACGGAGTTGTCAGAGACCAGGCCGACTTCGAGATTTACCGAACAGGCAAGCTCTGCAGGGCTGTCAGAGACCAGATACCAGTTTGGGCCGACCGAACAGGCAACATTGGACTTGCCAGAGGATAAGCATTCTTCGGAACGCGATAATTTGGGATTTTGGCGTAGTCAATAAAGGTTTTGAGCAAAACACAGATAAAGTCGATCTAGAAATCCGTGTATTGTTAGATAGAGGCCGTGAAATCACCTGCGTTGCTGAAGATATTCATGAGAAGAATCTCGAGGTATGGGGAGAGTTGCCATACGTTCCCTATTACGAGTTGACAAACGAATAGCTTCACCGGAGAAAAGTCAACGAGAATTGGACACCAGTTTAGAAAACAGTCGAATCTGGGGGAACTCATATTGAACTCGACTTTTTGGTGATACCCAAGCTAGTTCACGAGTGTTTTTTTCTTTTTGAATAGGGACTCTTTTCCAACTACAAGTCGGGCTATTAATTGGTAGCGGTGAATGAACTTCCGAAATCAGTCATCGTATCATCAATATGAGATATGAGTTTTATTGTATAAACCTTGTAGAATTCCGTAAGATACAAGAATTAAGTGCTCAAGTAATTGCACAATTGCAAGTAAACCAAACGCGGGAAACAATATCAACTCACATCAAATATCAGTCGAGAGAATAGCATCCCACCGATGATTAATTTCATGACAAGGTCGAGTCTTTTAATTCATGTCATGAATATAAAAGCTAAATTCGGGGAGATTTCCAAAAGAAATCGTCAAAGATTCTTAAAAAGGCCTTATCTGATTCGAGATTTTGGATATAAAATCCAGGTAGAAACATGTCATTGGAATGAGCCATACTTGCTGAACACACATGCATTACTAGACCCGTAATCCCAAGAGAGGGAAGAAAAGTCGACGTGTATAGAGTTTTTTCTTATATATATATATATATATATATATATATAGAGAGAGAGAGAGAGAGAGAGAGAGAGAGATTTGAGGGATGGAAGACAAATGCAAAGGGAAATAGGTGTCGTAAATAAATCTTGATGAGCAGCACCCATTTCAAAGTTTTCTCTCATGTATCTAGTACTACGATTTTGCGGACTCACATTGGAATAAGAAGGTTGAGAACTTATCCAACGGGACGATTCAATAGTATGATTCATAACCACGGGTCTATAACATAGACTCACGTTCTTGTTTTCTTTTATGAGTCAAGGTGAAATCACGCGTTTGATTATACGGTCCTATGGTCTACAGCGAGAATCCGTCCCTTCTCTCGAAATTATCCTCAATTCCCCTCTTTTTTGGGCGAGGTCAGTTCGAATAATTCGGGGGAACCATATAACGGTCTGAATTTTGCTGCGAAGTTGAAACTTAGTCATTTGGTTATTGATTTTTTTCAACGATACGAGACCAGCCGTATATCACAGGATCAGCATGTGACTGTCTGTCTCTCTCTAATCGACTAACAAACAGTATGTAGCCATGTTAATTAACCCAAGACTATATAATCATCTCTTTTCCTCGAGATACATCGAGCGCTCGTCGTCTATCTCTCTCGCACACGCATGAAATTACATATAGGGCTTTTGCTCAATCGCATAGCACCGATCATGCCTCTTTCTCGCGCGACCCCCCCCCCCCCTAAACTAGCTCGAATCTTGTGTCGGGCGCGAAACCCATTCGGCGATGCATGTGAGCGTGTGTTGCGCGTTCCCCCCGAAAGTGGTATAATTTTCGGCATAAGTGGGAGACGGCGATCGACGAGGAGCCGAAAATCGATCAACGACGAACTGGAGATGACAGTAGTCGGCTGGACACCAAATTTGTACGAACGCACGTTTCGTTTCTCGAGCTAGCTGGCGAAAGGAGTGATCCAAGCCTGGGGTGACTAGCCAGCTCGAGCCATCAACCAGGAGAAGATCTCGGACGCAGGTGACTAGCCGCTCCGGTGATAAGAACTACTCGGTTCTATATCTATATACATATAGATAGATTTGGTCCTAAACGGGACAATCGTTTGAGATGTGAGTATAATCGAAATTTGATGATAGACATCGCCATTGAGAGTTTTTCCAATGGTGATTCCCCTCGGGTGCGACGTTGACGACCGATTACCTGCGGGCCAGGTCATTAGCGTGAAAATTAATCAACCGCGGTCGGATAGGTCTTATGCGTTTTGCCCCCTTTGCGCAGTGCGTATATGGCCCACCCACGCCATAGACCACAATTCCAAGCGGGAGAACTACGATCGTTCTCCTGTATAGGAGGTCAATTCTCTCGCATCGCGATCGCGAAAAAGTCAAATCTGTTCGTTTAGCAAATGTACGAGACCAGCCGCGAAATCATGTCTTCAAACATTAATTCCACGGCAATAATTGCATAAATCTGTCACATTTCTCTGATCGGTATAATTATCTCATAAGGATGGAATCTCTCAAGCGGGCTCGAAGAAATGAGATTATGCCCCTTCAGGGCGCGATTGCCCATGTAGCTGATAAATAATCAGCAATTTGAGTTGTATAACGTCACTTGAATGGAATACATGATGACATGACGTATTATAAATATTTGGTGACAATATATGTCACATAGTTCCTGTGAAACTATGCATTTTTAATAAATATGAATATTTCTCACATTGTCCCAATATAAAGAATCTTCTAGAATAGTTATCCAACATGGAGCGTTATTGCTCAAATCTTTTAAAATGGTACAACTCATATATGGAATCCCCGGTTTAGGACGAGTGAGTAGTATGGATAATTGATCCAAGAATCAAGAGCCGATCCTTTTTGCAAATTGGTCACGCAAAATACATGCGTGACGTTTGAGAGGTTCAATCATTCATAATTATTCATACTCTCACCCTCTCAAATGTTACCCCTCTCTCTCTCGCGGTGAGTACATCAACACCTATCCAACATCATTCCGTGTTTGAATGTATCACCCATCCACAAAACGTCGTCTCGCGTGGCACTTTTTTGCAGATTGGATATCCTCTCGCAGGCTCGAACCTTTGGAGCAGCACTGCATGGCTCCTGCACGAGCCTGAAGGAATAATTCCAATTCCGCAAACTCGACAACATCAACTGCTCGACAGTGCTCGGCGCCGAAACATAGAACATTGCGCTCTAGTCCAC
>JAPYYZ010002882.1:1612-14509 GCA_030522705.1 Eretmocerus eremicus | reverse complement strand
TAAACTTATAGATATTATTCCAAAAGTTCAGTTCTGGTCTCAGAAGCAACCTCAAATATGCATCTGATCATAATCGATCATGAAGCTACGAAGGACTCAGACATCAATTTGGATTTGAATGCATTTGGTATTGAAGTACTGATCTCTGAAATATTGAGTTTGAATATGGAAAAGCCCAATCATGGGTGAAAACTCAATTTCATAATTTTACAAACCATGTATTTGCATGAGCTATAGCTAAAATTATATTGAGCGTTTGTCCGATTAATAGTTGCAAAGGTAATAATAAGGTTCATGGAGGTTATGAAAATTTCTATATGAAATTTGAAAAGGCCATCTCTCTTGAAAAAGCAAATTGAAAGATTATTCGTACCTTCTGTGATCTGTTCCTCTTCTCAACAATGATTCCCAGCAAGATGAACTTTCAAATGATCTTGTTAAAGTATTGAGGGATTTATCATATGGTGCATCCATAAAGCAACTGGAAGCCTGTTAACTAAAATGCTGTAGATGAACGAATGGATAATCACATCCAACCAAGGAGACGATAACTGCAGCTGAAACACCGAGCACATTCATTGAATATAATGAACAAGTTTGCGCTGGGATACTGGAGTATCACAAGAGTACTCCTAGTTAGCTAAACTTATAGATATTATCCCAAAAGTTCACGAAGCTACGAAGGACTCATAAATCATTTTGATTATTCACAGTGATTTACACCAAATCCATTTCCCAAAGAGAGATGTCTCTATAATAATTATCGCAGAGATGAAGGAACTGTCAGAAAACAGTTTCAGTCAGGAATACTATGCATGTGTATACATGCAGATGCACAACAGAAACATAACCTCGCTGGCACTCTTGATTGATGAACCTCTTTCACCATCATTCTGAGAGAAAAAACTCAAAGAAAACCTCTCTACGGATGCGGAAAGTTCGTCACATTATTCTCAATTGCTTGATTCTTGGAAATGATGCGTTCAATACACTTACATTGATTCGATATACAAGCTCATAATACGCGGGCTCTCACAACATTGATTGCAAGTCGCAACTCGCAAACGCGACAGCACTCCACACTCGACCAGAGGACTTCTTCCATCCACATTTTCACGGAAAAGTTTTTAGTTCCATGATAATTTGTACTGGCAGCGTATACTTATATAGGTAAGTGATCTACGATGCTCGCAATTCTCGTGCGGGATTGAGATGAAACTTGGGATTGAATTGAGATGATTTCTCAATTGAAGAGGTCCTTTTTCTTGATTCAAGACATCCTCTTTCTTAAATCAAGAAATCTCTCACTTAGAGGCCGAGTGAATTTCTTATTTTGCGGGGACCTCTTAAATCAAGAACATGAATTGCTTATTTTGAGAGATTGATTTCTTATTTTAAGGAATCGATTTCTTATTCCAAGAGGGAGTTTCTCTTTTCCAGAAATGACTTGCTTAATTTGAGAGGAATGAACCCAACCGGCTTCTTATTTGAGAGATTGAATTCTTAAAAGTGTGTCGATTTTGAGAAATTTTGTTCGTAATGCGTAACTAGGGAAAAGACAAAAAATTCGTTTTATCTCTCAGCTCCAGTAATATCAATCGTTGTTCATAGCATATATTTCTATGATACTCGAAATTTCTAGAGCACTGCGAGGTCTCCAGAAACAATGTCTCGGAACTGAAGGAAACTTTGGCACGGGGCCCTTCTGAAATCACAGAGTCCTGTATTTTTTTTCTGCATCAAATCAGCCGCCAATTCATGTTTTCTTCCAAGGCGTCTAATTGGGCTAATGAAACTGTATCATATGTGATTTTTCTTTTAGGAAAATGGCGGGTAATGAATGAGATATGAGCTGAAAAGTATCAAATCTCATAAGATTCATATGTATTGAGTCTTAATCTCTTAATGCATTTTTGTCTCGAAAATTAAGTCGCAAGCCTATCTAATCGGAATTGGCTATTGATTTCCACCACCTCCAAAAATGTATAGAGAAATTCTCAGGTGTTTATGACGGATGATACCAGGTCGCTGATGCTACCTCAAGATCAAACGATGGCACAATGAGGGGTCGTGGCGAGTCAAACAAATTTATGTAGCTAACTTATTTCATATATTTGAAAAAATATATTCATATTTACATGTATCTATGCATACATGTATATTTCCTAATCGCAGTCATTGCAACGAAGTATTGAGATCTCTTGTAGGTATTGCTGTCAAGAACGCAAATTATTATCATTATATTACTTGAGGATTGATTCCTGATGATACAATTTCAGTTTTTCAGAAGTATTGTTCTTTTTCGTGCTCTTATTATTTGGCGTACTATGGGTTTCTTCCTGCTCTTTTGAGTAGCAATCCGTGGGAGTACCTTCATACCATGCCTGCTGCCTAGGCTTGAGGTATTCTCTCTCTCTCTCTTCTTCCTTCTCATTCCAACAACTTCGGAGTCGCTCGACGAGGATCTCGTTCAGCTCAGGCAGGCATGTTGAAATATATATACAAATGGAGAATTCCGGTCGACGAATGCGAGCTTGATCTCTCTGACGTTTTCATGATATGATGACAACAGACGAATCTCTCTACGCCCTGCTGAAAATAATTTCCTGGGATCCCAGTGGGGTCCCAGTGAGAGACTGGAGCCATCCTGGGACCTCCTGGGACTTACATGGTACCTGGTGATATGGAGCTCTGGGTGCCAAAGGACCTCATAAGACGACGTGGGACCTCATGAGACCATCCGGGGACCTCCTGGGGCCTTCTGGAACCTGTATGGGACCTCGTCAAATGAGGTTCTAGGTGCCGAGAAACCTCATAGGACGACGTGGCACCTCATGGAAACTCATGGAAAGGCCGTGGGACCCTTGGGAAACCCATGGAACCATCCTAAAACCTCCTGGGACCAACATGGGACCTCGTGATATGGGGCTCTACGTACTGAAGGACCTCGAGGAACGTCGTGGGACCTATTGGGACCTTCTAGGATCTCCATGGGACCTCGTGGAATGAGGCTGGAGGTGCCGAGAGACCTCATAGGACGGAGTGGGACCTCGTGAGAACTCATGGGAAGGCCATGGGACCCATGGAAAACCCATAGGACCATCCTGGGAGGAGGAGGGGGGGGGGGGGGCTGGGACCTCCATGGGCCCCCGTGGAATGGGATTCTAGGTGCCGAGGACCTCATAGGACAACGTGGGACCTCATGAAAACTCATGAAAAGCCTATGGGAGCCATGGGACCATCCTGGGACCATCCTGGGACCTCCTGGAACCTGCATGGGACCTCATGGAATGGGGCTCCAGGTGCCGAGCAACCTCATAGGACGATATGGGACCTCATGGGAATTTTTGGAATGGCCATGGGACCCATGAGAAACCCATGGTACAATCCTGGGACCTCCTGGGACAAACATGGTACCTCGTGATATGGGGCTCGACGTACCAGAGGACTTTAAGGGACGTCGTGGGACCTCATGGGACCTGATGGAGAGCCCATGGGACCCATGGGACCATCCTAGGACCTCCTGGGATCTCCATGTGACTGCGTGAAATGGGGCTCTAGGTGCCGAGAGACCTCATAAGACGACGTTAGACCTCATGTGAACACATGGTGAGTCCGTGGGAGCCATGGGACCATCGTGGGACCATCCTGGGAACTCTTGCTACCTACATGAGACCTCGTGACATGGGGTACTAGTTGCCAAAGGACCGCACAGGGAGACGTAGAACCTCATAAACACTCTTGAAAAGCCCATGGGAGCCATGGGACCATGCTGGGACCATCCTGGGACCTCTTCGGATCTCCATGGGACCTAGTGATATGGCGCGCTACGTACCAAAGGACCTCGAGGGACGTCGTGGAACCTCGATGTCCCATGGAGATCCCGGGAGGTCCCACGATGGTTCCATGGGTTTCCCATGGGTCCCATGATTTTTCCATGGGGTCCCATGAGGTCCCACGTCGTCCTGAAAGGTCTTCCGGCACCTAGAATCCCATTCCACGAGATCCGATGGAGCTCCCAGGAGGTTTCAGGATGGTCCCATCGGTTTCCTATCGGTCCAATGGCCTATTCATGAGTTCCCATGAGGTCCCGAGTCATTTTATGAGGTCTTTCGGCACCAAGAACCCCATTCCACGAGGTCCCATAGAGGTACCAGGAGGTCCCAGGATAGTCACTAGGTTTCCCATGGGTTCCATGGCCTATCCGAGAGTTCCCATGAGGTCCCACGTCGTTGTAAGAGGTCTCTCGCAACTTCGAGACCCATTCCACGAGTTTCGATGGAGATTCCAGGCGGTCCCAAGATGGTCCCATGGGATTCCCATGGGTTCCATGGGCTTTTCATGAGGTCCCAAGGGGTCCAACGACGTCCCTTGGGGTACTCCAGTTCGTAAAGCCCCATATCACGAGGTCCCATGTTGGTCCCAGGAGGTCCCAGGATGATCCAATGGGTTTGCCATTGGTGCCATGGCCTCTCAATGAGTTCCCATGAGGTCCCACGTCGTCCTATGAGGTCTCTCGGCACCTGGAGCCCCATTTCACGTGGTCCTATGGAGGTCCCAGAAGGTCCCAGGATGGTCCCATGGCTCTCATGGGCTTACTATAAGTCCCCATGAGGTCCCACGTCTTTCTATGAGGTCTCTCGGCACCTAGAGCCCTATTCCATTAGGTCCCATGGAGGTCCCAAGAGGTCCCAGTATGGTCTCATCGGATACTTATGGGTCCCGTGGCCTTTCCATGGATCCCCATAAGGTCCCACGTCGTCCTAAGAGGTCTCTCGTCATCTGGAGCCCCATATGACGTGGTCCCATATTGGTCCAAGGAGGTCCCAGGATGTCCCCATGGGTTCCTCATGGGTCCCATGGCCTCTCCATGAGTTCCCATGAGGTCTCACGTCGTCTTATGAGGTCTTTCGGCACCTAGAAACCCATTCCACGAGGTTCCATGCAGATCCCAGGAGGTCCCATGCAGGTCCCAGGAGGTCCCGAGAGGTCCCGGGATGGACCCAGGGAGGTCCTATGGCTTCCATTGGCTTTCCGTGAGGTCCCGCCGTCTGGATTGAGCTCTTGAGAGCAGGTGCCGAGACGTAAAACTGAGAGATTAAGTTTCCATGAGGTCGCATGAAGTCGCACGTCGTCCTATGAGATCCTTCGGCACCTACAGCCCCATATCACGAGGTCCCATGTTGGCCCCAGGAGGTTCCGGGACGGTCCCATGGGTTTCCCATGGGTCCAATGGCCTCTAAATAAGTTCCCATGAGTTCCCACTTTGTCCTATGAGAACTCTCGGCACCTAGAGCCCATTCAACGAGGTCCCATGCAGGTACCAGGAGGTCCCATGAGGTCCCAGGACGGTCCCAGGAAGTTCCAGAATGGTCCCAGAATGATCCCATGGCTCCCATGGGCTCACCATGAGTTCCCATGAGGTCCCACGTCGTCTTATGGGGTCTCTCGTTATCTGGAGCCCCATATGACGAGGTCTCATATTGGTCAAAGGAGATCCCAAGCTGTCCCCATGGGTTGCTCATGGGTCGCATGGCCTCTCCATGAGTTTCCATGAGGTCCCACGTCGTCATATGAGGTCTCTCGCCACATAGAACCCCATCCCACGAGGTCCCATGCAGATCCCAGGAGATCCCATGCAGGTCCCAGGAGGTCCCCAGAGTTCCCAGGATTGACCCAGAAAGGTCCCATGGCTCCCATTGGCTTTCCATGAGATCCCGCCGTCTGGATGGAGCTCTTGAGAGCAGGTGCCGAGACGTAAAACTGAGGGATTAAGTTTCCATGAGGTCCTATGAGGTCCCACGTCGTCCTATGAGATCCCTCGGCACCTGGAGCCCCATATCACGAGGTCCCATGGAGGTCTCAGGAGGTCCCAGGATGGTCCCAGTCTCTCTCTGGGATCCCAGTGCGATCCCGGTGAAAGACTGGGATCATCGTGGGACCCCCTGGGACCTCCACGAGACCTCGTGATATGAGGCTCCAGGTGCGGGGGACCTCGAGAGACGTCGTGAGACATCAGGGGACCTCATAGGGAACCCATGAGACCCATAGTGGACCCATGGGACCATCCTGGGACCTCCTGGGACCTCCATGGAACCTCTTGAAATGGGGCACTAGGTGCCGGGAGCCTCATAGGACCACGTGAGACCTCATGAGAATTCATGGTGAGCCCATGGGATCCATGGGACTATCCCGGGGCCCTCCTGGGACCCCCATGCGACCTCGAGGTATGGGGCTCTAGGTGCCAAGGGACCTCATGAAATGACGCGGGACCCCATGGAACCTCGTGGGAAGTCCATGGGAGACATGGGACCTCATGAGAAGCCCATGGGAGCCAAGGAAACATTCTGGGATGATCCCGGGACCATCTGGGACCTCCTTGGACCTACATGTGACTTCGTGCAATGGGGCTCTACGTTCTCAAGGACCTTAAGGGCCGTCGTGAGATCTCATGGGATCTCATGGAGAATCCATGGGCTCCACGGGAAACCAATGGGACCATCCCGGGACCTCCTGGGACCTCCATGGGACCTCGTGGAATGGGGCGACATGTGCCCACAGACCTTATGGGACGACTTAGGACCTCACGAGAACTCATGGTGAGCCCATGAGAGCCATAGGGCTATCCTCGGCCCATCGTGGTACCTCCTGGGACCTCCTTGGACCTGCAAGAAAACTCGTATAATGGGGTTCTAGGTGCCGAGAGACTCCGGTGGACGATGTGGGATCCATCGGACCTCACGGGAAACCCATGAGACCCTGGGTTCACCATGAGTTCCACTGAGGTCCCACGTCATCCTATGAGGTCTTTCGGCACCGATGGCTCCGGTTGACGAGGTCCCATGAAGTTCCCAGGAGGTCCCGGGACGGTCCCATGGGTCCAATGGCCTCTCAATGAGTTCCCATGAGGTCCCACGTCGTCCTATGAGTTCTCTCGGAACCTAGAGCATCATTTCATGAGGCCCCATGGAGATCCCAGGAGGTCCCAGTATGGTTCCCTGGGTTTCCCATGCGTCCCATGGATTTTCCATGAAGTCCCATGAGGTCTCACGACGTCACTTGAGGTCCTCGAGGACGTAGAGCTCCATATTACGAGATCCCATGGTTGCCCCAGGAGGTCCCATGGGTTTCCCATGGGTCCCATGGCCTCCTCATGAGCTGCCATGAGGTCTCACTTCGTCCTATGAGAACTTTTGGCACTCAAAACCCTTTTCACGAGGTCCCATGCAGGTCCCAGGAGGTCCCAGGACGGTCCCAGGACGGTCCCAGGCGGTTCCAGAATAGTCCCAGGATGGCCCTATAGCACCCATCGGCTTACCATGAGTTTCCATGAGGTCCCACGTCGTCCTCTGAGGTCTCTCGTCATCCGGAGCTCCATATGACGAGATCCCATATTTGTCCAAGGAGTTCCCAGGTTGTCCCCATGGGTTTCTCATGGGTCCCATGGCCTCTCCATGAGTTCCTATGAGGTCCCACGTCGTCTTCTGAGGTCTCCCGGCACCGATGGCCCCGGTTGACGAGGTTCCATGAACTCCCAGCAGGTCCTGGGACGGTCCCATGGGTTCCCCATGGGTCCCGTGGCCTCTCCATGAGTTAACATAAGGTCCCACGTCATCCTTTGAGGCCTTCCGGAACCTGTAGCGACATTCCATGAGGCCCCATGGAGATCCAAGGAGGTCCCAGTATGGTTCCACGGGTTTCCCATGCGTCCCACACTGGGAATTTGTTGAAAAAACAAGTATGAAACGAATATCTGACGAGCGGGTGAGTCTATTGAAATGAATCACACGGCACTTTGTTGGTAATCTTATCCTTCGTTAAGGAAAACTATAGTGGTTGGTCCGATTTATGCGGGGGCGAGACAGTTGATCCCAGAATGATAAAAAATTTGGCTCCGTTGAGCAGAGCCCAACTTTGGAGCCCCGTGGAAAGTCGTAGGATAGTCCGATTCTCCTGAAATTTGGTATGTTAGCTCATCTCACCTATCTAAAGGTAGAGACGTGATGAAAACCTATTTCTCATCATTGAGAACAACGTTATCAAAAGATTCCGTGTATTTGAGCTAGGAAATCGGGAAGCGGACTAAAAAACTGAAAAATTTTGGGCTTCTCAAATATATAGCTCTCAAATCCGTATGATGAGAAGTCGAATGGATAACGAGAATTTATGTACACCATGCTAAAACCCTATAGAGCTGTACGAACGCAGTTTTATAGGGCTGTAAAGGTGCGGTCGTTTTTTGGGGGGCTCGTAGACCCTCGCTTTACTGCTGCGCAGTCGTAAATTTCCACCGAGCCGATTTCGCTTTCAATATACCTCAGGTATACCGACTCTCATCAACCCATCGTAAACATCCTTCATTGATCCACCACGTTATCGGGATAGTTGCAATCAGTCCGTTCTGATTCCACAACCTGATTGCTGACATCAAGAGGACCTCATACAAACTTGAATCGAGGGAATCGGACAATTCTAACTATCAAGACATCGATCAAAACGCTATCATTGATCATCAGTCTTGATAGTTAGAATTGTCCGATTTCCTCGATTCAAGTTTGTATGAGGTCCCCTCGATGTCAGCAATCAGGTCGAGGCATCAGAATGGACTGATTGCGACCATTTTGATAACATGGTGGATCAATGAAGGATGTTCACGATGGGTTAATGAGGGTCGGTATACTTGAGGTATAGAGGAAGCGCGCCCGGCTCGGTGGAAATTTACGGCTGCGCAGCAGTAAACCGAGGGTCTACGAGCCCCCCAGAAGTCGACCGCACCTTCACAGCCCTATAGAACTGCGTTTGTACAGCTCTATAGGGTTTTAGCATGGTGTACATGAATTTCCGTTATCAATTCGACCCCTCATCATACGGATTTGAGAGCTATATATTTGAGAAGCCCAAAATTCTTCTGTTTTTTTGGTCCGCGTCCCGATTTTCTAGCTCAAATATACGGAATCTTTTGATAACGTTGTTATCAATGATAATAATGGGGTTTTCATCACGTTTTCACCTTTAGATAGGTAAGATGAGCTAACATACCAAATTCCAGGAGGATCGGACTATCCTACGACTTTCCAAGGGTCTCCAAATTTGGGCTCTACTCAACGGAGCCAAATTTTCTACCAACCGCTATAGTTTTCCTTAATAAAGGATAAGATTACCAACAAAGTGCCGTGTGATTCATTTCAATAGACTCACCCGTTCGTCAGATATTCGTTTTATACTTTTTTTTCCAACAAGTTCCCAGTGTGCGTCCCATGGAGTCCCATGTGGTCTCGTGACGTCCCCTAAGGTCCTCTAGTACGTAGAGCTCCATATTACGAGATCCCATGTTGGTCCCAGGAGGCCCCAGGATGGTCCCATGGGTTTCCCATGGGTTCCATGGCCTTTCTATGAGTTCCCATGAGGTCCCACTCTGTGCTTTGAGAACTCTCGGCATCTAGAACCCATTTCAAGAGGTCCCATGCAGGTCCCAGGAGGTCCCAGGACGGTCCCAGGTGGTTCCAGAATGGTCCCAAAATGGTCCTATGGCTCCCACTGGCTTACCATGAGTTCCCATTAGGTCCCACGTCGTCCTATGAGGTCTCTCGTCATCTGGAGTCCCATATGACGAGGTCCCATATTGGTCCAACGAGGTCCCAGGTTGTCCCCATGGGTTTCTTATGGATCCCATGGCCTCTCCATGAGTTCCCATGTGGTCCCACGTCGTCTTATGAGGTCTTTCGGCTCCTACATTCCTATTTTACGAGGTTCCATGCAGATCCCAGGAGGTCCCATGCAGGTCCCAGGAGATCCCAAGAGGTCCCAGGTTTGACCCAGGAACGTCCTATGGCTCCCATTGGCTTTCCGTGAGATCCCGCCGTCTGGATCGAGCTCTTGAGAGCAGGTGCCGAGACGTCAAACTAAGGGATTAAGTTACCATGAGGTCCCATGAGGTCGCACGTCGTCCTATGAGATCCCTCGGCACCTAGAGCCCCATATCACGAGGTCGCATGGAGTTCCCAGGAGGTCCCAGGATGGTCCCATGGGTTCCCCATGGGTTCCATGCTCTCTCCATGAGTCTCCATGAGGTTCTACGTCGTCCTATGAGGTCTCTTGGCGCCGAGAGCCCCATTCCACGAGGTCTCATGGAGGTCCCAGGAGGTCCCAGGATGGTCTGAGGGGTTTCCCATGAGTCTCATGGGTTTTTCATGCGGTCCCATGAGGTCTCACGACGTCCCTGGAGGTCCCCTAGTACGTAGAGCTCCATATCACGAGTTCCCTTGTGTGTCCTAGGAGGTCCCAGGATGGTCCTATGGGTTCTTCATGGGTCCCATGGTCTTTTCATTAGTTCCCATGGGGTCCCATGTCGGTCTATGGTGTCTCTCGGCACCTAGAGCCCCATTTCACGAGGTCCCATATTGGTCCCAGGAGGTCCCAGGATGGTCCTTGGATTTCCCATGGGTCGCATGGCCTTTTGATTAGTTTCCATGCAGGTCCCAGGAGTTCCCAAAAGGTCCCAGTAAGGTCCCAGGATGGTTCTATGGCTCCCATGGGCTCACTATGAGGTCTCATGAGGTCCCGCGTCGTCCTACGAGGTCCCTCAGCACCTAGAGCCTCGTATCTTGAGATCCCATGGAGGTCCTAGGAGGTCGCAGGATGGTCGTAGGATGGTCCCATGGCTCGCTTGGGCATATCATGATTTCCCATGAGGTCCCACGTCGTTCCACGAGGTCTCTTGGCACCTAGAGCTTCATTCCACGAGGTCCCATGGAGGTCCCAGGATGGTCCCAGGGAGTTCCAGGATGGTCCCAGGATGGTCCCATCGCTCCCATGGGATCTCCATGAGTTCCCATGGAGTCCCACGTCGTCCTATGAGGTCCCTCGGCACCTAGAGCCCCATATCACGAGGTCCCATAGAAGTCCCTGGACGTCCCAGGACGGTCCCAGGAAGGTCCCATGCACCGCGTCGCAGTTGGCTTTTCGCCGTCTCCTCGTCGTCACCTCGGGCTCGACGGATAGAGATTCATGAATAAACTTCTTTCCCGAGGTCGGCCCGAGGAACGACGAGGAAATCGCTGCTTGGAAAGCGGCGAGCACCGCACCGCGGCAATGTTGCCGGAATCAAGCACCGCAGCCGCCGCCGTGAGGCAGCACCTCTTGGCCTGCATATTGGTGTGAGTGCGCGTGTGTCAGCAGGCCCTCGCGAGGTGCACGGGCCACGGAATTCGCTGCTCGTCATTTTGCTGCCACGGAGGAGGCCCTGAGCGGAACCCGAGCAGAATCGCCCTGAGTAGCATGACCTAGGAGACGTTCGAGCGGGGAAAGCCGGTGCGGCCGGCACCACGGGCCGAGGCCCCCCCTAGGACGACGGTGAGGGCGGAAAGAGCCGTGACGTCAGCGCCACGTGCGCCGCACGGAGCCGCGTAGAGACTCATAAATCGACGGCAGGGTCGTATATACGCGAGTTAGAGCCCCCGGTCAAGGCCGTATATACTAGTGGTACGGAAGTGGTGCGGGTGACCTAAATGATCGCGAAAGACAATATGCGCCGATTCTGTCACACCTTATTGGACTGTCGATGCCGGTAATGAGAGATTGTTCGGAGGTTGTCGGCTTGCGGCCGAGGCGTGTAGCTGGTCCCAGCACGGACTAATGTGATGAATAAACTCCTCCATTTCTTGTTCCTGTTGTAAATAAACATTTTGGTCTTAGAATTGATGTGAATATCCCCCTACCCTATTTCAGCAGCGCATCCCCCTCATAGCCGGGGCAGGCTACTCCACCCTTCGAGGCGTGGAAACCCGGCCCATTCCCGATCCGGCCAAATATAAATGAGTGTAGCGGGCGGAGGTGATAGTGTCCCTATGTGTCCATATATACGCCTATATCACTCTTGCCACGTTACATGGCTCTTATGGGCTCACCATAAGTTCCCATGAGGTCACACGCCGTCCTATCAGGTCTCTCGGCACCTAGAGCCCCATTTCACGAGGTCCCATGGAGCCGCCGCACAGTGGGCCAGGAATCGATTTTTTTGGCCATGGATATGCCCCGGGCAAAATCTCGTCGGATCAAGACGTTCGAGGTCTCATTCCGTCGGTAAGAGCCTCTAGTTTGATTGCAAACCCCCGAAGCCGGATTTAGAGCCCCAGATACGCAGGGGATGATCCAACGAGGGCTGTTTTTCAACCCCCCACAGCCAAATTTGGCCATTTTTTGCGCGATCGATTCCGCTCGTGGCGATCAGCTATATTTCTAAAAAATACTCCTGGCGGGTCTTTTAGAGTGCTCTTCTGAGTGGTTGTCAGTTTTCGAATCGAGACCCCCAGAAAAACGCGACAGACAGTGAGGATAGGGGATGTTTTGCTACTCATTCAAGATGGATTAATTCCTCACGGGATTGATGCAGTCACACAAAAAGAAGTTCTGACCTAACTCACAGACTATGATACCTTCATATTTTTGGGGTCGCTGAATCCGAATTCGGGGTCAGCTTGGTTCCAGCATGTCAAGATTCTGACATAACCTCAAAAACCCTCATTTTACGAGAGTACTCGAAGCTGGTGATCGGATCACTTTCATTTCCACAGTGGCCGTATGTTTTTGGGGTCGCTGAATCAAAATCTGGAGTCAATCTGGTCCCAGCATGTCAAAATTCTGACATAACCTCAAAAACCCATCATTTTGAGAGAGTACTCGGAGCTGGTAATCAGACCCGAGTCACTTTTCCACTATCACCATGTTTTTGGAGCCGCTAAATCTAAATCTGGGGTCAGTCTGGTCCCAGCATCTCGAAATTCTGACATAACCTCAAGGAACCATGCTTTCACGAAAGTGCTCGGAGCTGGTAATCAGGCTATACCAACTTTTCCATGAGCTTTATGTTGTTGGGGTCGCTGAATCCGAATTCGGGGT
>JAPYYZ010002881.1:0-12365 GCA_030522705.1 Eretmocerus eremicus | reverse complement strand
CCGAGCACGTAGAGACCCATTTCGCGAGGTCCCATGCAGGTCCCAGGAGGTCCCAGGATGGTCCCATGATGGTCCCATGGGTCCTATGGGCTTTCCATGGGGTTCCATGAGCTCCCACGATGTCCCTTGAGTCTCCTGAGCACTCAGAGCCCCATTTCGCGAGGTCCCATGCAGGTCCCAGGAGGTCCCAGGATGGTCCTAGGATGGTCCCATGGGTCCCATGGGCTTTCCATGAGGTTCCATGAGCTCCCACGACGTCCCTTGAGTTCCCCGAGCACGTAGAACCCCATTTCGCGAGGTCCCATGCAGGTCCCAGGAGGTCCCAGGATGGTCCCAGGATGGTCCCATGGGCCCCATGGCCTTTCTATGGGTCCCCATGAGGTCCCACGTCGTCCTACGAGGTCTCTCGGCACCGAGAGCCCCATTTCTCAAGGTCCTACGGAGGTCCCAGGAGGTCCCAGGATGGTCCCATGGGTTTTCCATGAGGTCCTATAAGGTCCCATGTTGTTCTATGAGGTCTCCCGGCACCTAGAGCCCCATTTCACGATGTCCCATGGAGGTCCCAGGAGGTCCCAGGATGGTCCCATGGGTTTCCCATGGGTTCCATGGCATTCCCATGGATTCCCATGAGACCCCACGTCGTCCCATGAGGTCTTTCGGCACCTAGAGCCCCATTCCACGAGGTCCCATAGGGGTCCCAGGAGGTCCCAGGATGGTCCCAGTCTCTCACTCGGATCCCACTGGGATCAGGAAATCATTTCCAGCAAGGAAGAAAAAAGACTAGCTAGATAAGACTAGAGAATATTGAGTTGATTCGAGATCGCAGTCATTTCAAGATAGGTGGAGAATCGTGAGAAATTTGATTCGCGTTCGGGTGCGCCAGATGAGAAATCTCGAATTAAGAGCTAGAATCAATTTTTTTTCCAAAAGTTGACGTGATGGCGAAAGAAATGCAACCTCGTAAACTGCTCTAATATGTTCTCAGCCGATTTGGCAAATTTTTGAGAGAGGGTCTAAAAAGGCCTCTTATGTGACTTCAAGAAATCTCCACGGGAGCCCAAAATTTGTTTTTGGTCTGAGACTTCGGGAAAACGCTACTTTTGGTACCTACATTCAGATCAAAAATCGGCGAAGAAATCGACGGGGAGCTGCGCACGGTCTTGCAAAAATATCTGATTCAGAGCTGGTAATCACGGAAAATCGAATAACACCCCTGGCCTACTATTTTTCATGGTGTATCCTGTCGGGAAGTATGTAACACAATAGTTTTCAGAGTGAGAACTAATCTCTTGTTAGCCCCATACAGTCATAAGTAGCCAAAATGTCCGTACCGTGGCATGTCCCTAGCTCAACTCTCGCACTTCATGTGCATTACATACACATCAATTGTAACACGATTGATCTCGGCGCTGTAAAATACCATTTTTCGGTCACAATATGGTATATCTATCAGAGTAAGAGGGACTTCACCTTTCTTTTGAGCGTGTGGTTGTGGTCGAAATTTCGTCCATGGGTTTTGTTCACTTTTCCGAGATACTCACGGTACTGCTGCTCGATTGTTTTAGGAGACTGAAAACTCCTCCGTTCCGGTTTCATTGCAATTGGAAAGGATTCAAGTTCAAAATCCCACCCCCGCTCTAGCCGTAAACTGAACATGTACTGAAAGATATGAGGGAGAGCTTCAATTTTTCTGCTGCAAAATAGTAAGTGTCCGTATCGTGGCTGAATAGTTATCAAGCACAGTTCGACCATGGTGCCTAACAAAAATTTTTTTCGATAGGCTGCACCATGAATAGGTGTCCTGTATTCGGAAGACTTGATCAATCAACACTAGATATTTTGAGGCTATTTTGAAGCCTGAAAAGTCCGTATCGTGGCTGTCCGTGTCGTGGCAAAATCTAGCAGAGTTTCAAAGTTTCCTCGGGCCGGGTCGGATATATCGTGTTAAAACCGATGGAAATGTCATTCAAATGACTAGAATCACCACTAGAAACAGGTTCCGATAGCTTCTGTGGGTTTCTGTTGAGAATGGATTTTAGCTGAGTTCTCTTTCTCCTCCGTTTTTGGGGTCAGAATCACGCAGTTTTAACAGAATTGACCATATATTGTGTTTTGTTGTATGCGAATGGAGGCTTATTTTATCTCATCTCACCTCATTATCGCGATAATTGATCACACGTGATCGCATCAAAGGAAACAAGAGAATATCACTTTCGAAAGATGAGTATGTCGATTTTCAGTCATCGTCTCATCTCCCGACGTCACTTGTCATGAATATTGCTCAATGGTAAGAAAATACATGTTTTCCACGAGAGTACAGAAAATCAGATAGAGACGATGTGAGGACCGGTGCGAAAAAACAGGGCGACGCGCGACGCTTTGCCCCGTTTTGGCCGCCAAAATGGGCACACCTAGTTTCATCATCGATGTTATTTTCAACACTCTTTGGGGTAGAGTTGTGGGAATTTTCGGGAAAAATTTTTGAAAAAAGCTTGGTTACGTCACTCTACTGTTCAATTGCTCATATAGCGACGAAGGCAGACGTCTCGAACAAATCTCATCGGAAATATACAACTTCTAGTAAAACATTGGAATTTTTTCGGAATTTTTGAACCAATGTTATTTCAAAAGTAGTCTCAAGAAATTTCTGAATCGAGCGAGAACGCTCGGGAGACCCCTAGAAAAGGAGGTTTCGGATTTTTCATGACAAACCTAGATTAGTATCTGCCTAGTCGATATAGTTCGTATTCAAAAACGTTCAAATCTCTCGAGATCAATCCTTCTATGATGATATTAGCTCGAAGAACGAAATTGGGAAGACTCAAAAATATCTACATGTTGGATATATCATTCCAGTTGAGTTCTATGAGAAGCATGCGTCGAAACAAACCTTTACCAGCAGTGTAATGCCCAAAACCAGGTAGCATCGTAGTGTAGCTGGGGATAACTGACGTCGTCTGCGATTGTGAAATAGGAGGTTGGAGAGGTGTGAGATCTTGCACATCATCCATGTCAGTGCTCGATGGGGTGATTGAGATCGTGTTCATATCAGACTGTATGGTTATCGATGGACTATGGGTACCGTCGCATGCCATCACATTCACGTAAGCGATACTTCCTGGATCGCAATTTCCTGAAAGAAGGGAATATTTGAGCGTATTCACGAATCACGAGTCCAGAGGAGTTGGTACAGAAGAGAAGTCTTGCCTGGCAAGAATGGCTAAGCATTCGTGAGATGATCGGTGACTCCAGAGGAATATGGGAACGCAAACTGTCATTTTGAGCTATGAGCGAATGGAGCGATCACATTAATTGTGATAGAATTTGTAGGAGGATGAGTCTACAGTCTTATTCGAACATCACGGAGACTCCTCATCTCTTTGGGAGAGTGTGAACTTTGTAAATGAGTTCATTCATCAGAATTATTGATGGGATCTAGGAGGGCTTCCAGACAAACTTGTCCACTCCAATTCTTCGGCACTGCGGTAGGGCGAAGAGCTGCTGGCGAGGAAGGATTGGAGTCAAGAAGAAGAATTTCAAACACTAATGTAACCAGGTTCAGGTACAGAGCGAAGGCAGGAGCAGAATTGATGAGAGTAAAGCACCAGTTGCGCTTAGAATGATACTTCATTCTCACTCTAACCAACAGCCTCCGGTTGGTGTAAGGTTGCAAGTTGTACTGTCGCACGCAAGCGGAACGGATCTCTGTCGTGGCGTTTCTTGAAAAACCAACACCCAAGGCTTTTCTTCATTGGGGACGACCGTATGGCGACACGTGCATGCAAGGCGACTTTTATCATCTAGCTTTTCTCTACCACGAGCGTTTGGGCGCTAGTCGGATATTTTACATCCATGGGTTTCTGACGTGCCGAGCAATCGAGGCGCGCGGAGCTCATATATATATATATACACACACATGGTATACAGGGCGTTTTAATAGGTCGCATCTACCCGTAACTGGGCTGCAGTTTATCAATCAGAGTTCCTAAGTTCGCTAGAAAAAAACTTTTTCAATAATCCAAATTTTCTTGAGACAAAAATTGTCTCGATTCTCTTGCGCCTGATGACTGTCAAATTGGCTGATTATTATTCAGTGCTTAACCTCGTAGGGAAGTACACGTGTATTCAAAATGAAAACTAGCCAAAATTGCGCATCGAGCATATCGCGAGGCGTATCGATTGTATCTTTGGGGTGTATCAGGCGTACCGCTATGTAGTGTATCAATGAAATGTATCGCACGGATCGATGGAGTGTATAGGGTGTAGGGTGTAAATCGCAGCGATACACTCAAATGTTTGTTTTCGTGCAGGGTCGTCATGACATTGGCTGTGTGTCTATGCCATTTGCTCTTTTTGCGTTCGCAGGGTAGCGATCGAAGGAGAAAGCGCATTTCGCCGCGCGCGGCGCGATTCTCTTGCGCCTGATAACTGTCAAATTGGCTGATTATTATTCAGTGCTTAACCTCGTAGGGAAGTACACGTGTATTCAAGCAGGGCATTTTGACTCTCATATTGTGACTTCGGACAGACCCCGAAGATACTAGCGCAAGCTCTATGCCGAGATGGATTTGAGATGCTTCTCTGCCCCCACTAATGACGAGTTCTCCATTCAAAAGCCGGAAAAGGGGGGGGGGGAGGATTCAGATCAGTGTTGTACGACCGTGCTGATTCGTAATCCATGGCTGATTGAGAGTGATTTCTGTGACAGCGAGCAAGCAAATATTATGATCAGTGTGTCTTGGCATGATTTCGAGGATGACAGCGATGAATTCCCAGGGCAACATGAACAAGACTTGCTGCAAGTAACTCACCCACAACATGATCATTATCCTTCACGAGATTCGAATTATGTACCCTACAGATCCACTTTATGAGCTCGTATGGTGAACTAACAAACAATATTGGGAAATCATAGCACTGTTGCTTGTGTAACTAGGTCTCAGCATAGGTTACTATGGGAAAATTCAATATTCCAAGAAGAATTATGGTCGTTGATTGGGAGATGGTACGTTCATGGCTATTTTGATGCTTCCAATCGATGTCACTGCAAGTGAGTCTTGTTCACGTTGCCTTGAAAATACATCTCGCTGTCACTCTCTTCGGAGACATAATATAGTTTTATATGCCGGAATACTCTGATCACGAGATGCTCGCCATCGCAGGAATCACTCTCAACATCAGTCGTGGATTACAAATCAGCTCGGTGGCATGACTATGCTCCAAATTCACCCTTTTGTCTTGGCTTCTGAATAGAAAACTCGTCATTGGTGGGGGCGGAGCAGCATCTCAAGTCCATCCCGGCATAGAGCTTGCGCTCGTATCTTCAGAGTCTGTCCGAAGTCACATTGTGAGAGTCGAGAAGCCCTGCTCGAATACATGTGTTAACTTCCTTCCAAGGTTATACACTGAATAACAATCAGCCAACCCGGTGATCATCAGGCGCGAGAGAATTGCGCCGCGCGCAGCGAAATGCACTCTTTTCTTCGATTGTTACCCAGGAACAGTGAAGTTGGTGGTGAATTGGTGATTCGTAGCAATGAATTTGGCATATTTGTTCTCGAAAAAATTGTGATATTCCAAAAAAGACTCATTTGGAACCCGTGCGACACGACCCTGAGAATCCGGTATCGCTGGTCGGGTCACACTGTAAAGAATTTCTGGCGAATTCGGTGAGTTTTTTCGTGGATTGATGCGTTTTTTTCCGATTGTGATTCTCGCGAGAATTACCGGTATCAGAAGAATAGTGAGTGATTACCTCTACAGACTTCATCCGATTTCAAGAGGGTCACTTTGACATTGATCTTGGAGGTCATTCCAAGGTATTTTGGGCGTAGAACTATTTTTTCGATGAACTTCTGTGTTTTTGACCTTGGAATCGTCTTCCACATGGAATTTGACACACAGATTGCATTCATGGTATCGGCCGAGATGACCTATCGAGGTTATCAGAAGCTCGCACAATTAACTAGTGGAAAAGAAGACTGATTTCGTAGGAAAAATTCTTTGTCTGACCGGTCACCAGGTTCCGAATTACAATTGAACCAGGTTCTGAATTCCAATTGTCGGCAGTTGGAGAGTATAGTTGATGATTCAAATTTTATCGACCATTAATGATGGAACGAACGATGAAACTTCAAGATTCAACGTAGTTGTTCTACCATTTCCTGCTAAAGATCCCATAATTCTCTCACTTCTTGTCTTCGACTTGCATAACCTTACGCATCTGTGAGCCGAATCATTTTACACGAATATCCGGGGGTTCGTACATGCAAGGATGAGAATCCGCTCGCATACGTGAACTCCGGGATTGGCTCGCGCACGCGAGCTTCGGAATCCTGTCGATAGTCCCTCCTATCGGGACTGAGCAGGTGCTCACGTACGCGACTATGAGAATCATCTCGCGCCGGGAGGATTTATTTGGACTCGGAAGTTTGTATATGCAATAATGGGATTTCGCCTACGTATGCGAGCTCCAGGATTGGCTCGCGCACGCGAGCTCCGGAATCCAGTCCCATACGGGACGAATTCCGATGGCGGGGGGGGGGGGGACTGGATCGTTCGTTCCGTTGAGACTGAGCCGGCGCTTGCGTACGCGAGTATTAAGATAATCTGGCGCACGCGAGGATGTGCTCGAAGCGATGTATACCCGAGAGTGAGTGTACGCAAACATAGGAATTTGCTCGCGTACGCGAGCTCCAAAATCGGCTCGCGCACGCGAGTTTCGGAATCCTCTCGCGTACGGGGCGAATTTCGGTGGCAGGGGGGGAATGAATCGTCCGTCCGGTTGGGACTGAGCTGGTGCTCTCGTACGCGAGTATGGGAATGATCTGGCGCACGCGAGGATTTGCTTGAAGCGATGTATACTCGAGAGTTTGTGTACGCCAAAAAGGGAATTTGCTCGCGGACACGAGCTCTGGAATCCTCTCGCGTACGCCAGTATCGGAATCCTCTCGCGTACGCGACAGATCCCGAGGACGGAGGTGGACTGGGTAGCGATCGAAGTTGAAAGCGCATTTTGACGCAAGCGGCACGATTCTCTCGCGCTTGATAACTGCCGGATCCTCGTATATTATCGTTGGATTTATAACCTTGCTGGAGGAGAGAAGATGTGTATTATTGCTGAGTATTTCGATGCTCATCGTAGTTTCAGACGAACTTTGATGATACTGGTGCGAATTCTGGGTCAAGACGGGAGGGAGATCTTCTTCCCCTACGGAAAATGGTTAGTTCTGCACTCGCGAGCTTTGGAAGACGTTTGCATTCAAATGAGTCTCGTACTACAGTGGCTCATTTTGATTTGAGAACTTCTCTCAGTAACAAAACTAGAATCACTCAATGTTGCGTGTTCTTCAAAAGAAGGAGTCTATCAAATCGATTATCATTATCACGAACTCGATTTCCATTCCATATTAGATGACCTGTGATGTGGAGAAGAAATATGTTTGCACTTACTGAGTCTCGCTCATTCTTCTCAAGAAGTATAGCTCCATCACTTTGAAATGATACTACAATGCTACTGAGACGATTATATTTGGATTCCCGCCGTAGAAAAAACCACCCTCAATCAGCAATGCACTGTGGATCTCCAATCAAAATGAGCCACTGTGGTACGGGACTCATTCGAATGCAAACGTCTTCCAAAGCTTCCGAGTAAAATACTGATCATCTCCCGTAGCGGAGAAAGATCTCCCTCTTGTCTTGATCCAGAATTCGCAACAATCCCATCACAGTTCGTCTGAAACCACGATTAGCATCAAAATATTCAGCAGCAATACACATCTTTGTTCCTTCAGTGAGATTATGAATCCAACAATAATATACGGGGATCCAGCAGTTATTAGGCGCGATCGAATCGCGCCGCGCGCGGCAGAATGCGCTCTTTACTTCGATCGCTACCCTGAAGGCCAGCGGACGTGAGTCCAGGCACCTCCTGCTCGCACAAAGAATCGCCTGTGTCGATATTCGACTGGATATCGACAGAATCTCAACCGAATATCGACCAAATATCGACAGATCGGTGGCTGCGTACGCGAGTATGACAATCTTCCCGCGCACGCGAGGATTTCCTTCGAGCGGAAAATAGCCGGGTGTCCGCGTGTGCGAGGATGGGGATTTGCTCACGTACGCGAGATCCGGAATTGGTTCGCGCACGCAGGCTTCGGAATCCTCTCGCGTACGGAACGAATTCTGGTGACAGGGGGGGAATTGAATCGTCCGTTCGGTTGGGACTGAGCCGGTGCTCTAGTACGCAAGTATGGATATGATCTGGCGCACGCAAGGATTTTCTTGAAACGAGATATACTCGAGAATTTGTGTGCGCCAAGAAAGATTCGCTCGCGTACGCGAGCTCTGGAATTCTCTCTTGCACGTAACAGATCCCGAGGACGGAGGCGGACTGAAGACTCGCGTACGTGAGTCCAGGCACCTCCTGCTTGCGCGAAGAATCTCTTCTGTCGATATTCTGTCGGTACTCGCGTACGCAAGCATGACGATCGTCTCGCGCACGCGAGGATTCCCTTCAAGTGGGGAGTAGCCGGGCGCTCGCGTGTGCAAGGATGGAAATTCGCTCGCGTACGTGAGTTTCGGAACCTTCTCGCGTACGAGACGAATTTTGGTGGTAGGAGGAAAGTTAAACCGTTCGTTCTGTTGGGACTGGGCTGGTGCTCGCGTTTGCGAGTATGGAAATGATCTGGTGCACGCGAGGATTCTCTCGAAGCGAGATGTACTCGAAAGTTTGAGGAATGACGATTTTTTTGCGCACGCGAACTACGGAATACTCTCGCGAACGCGAGGTTCAGTATTGGCTCGCGAATCCTCTTGCGTACATGGCGGATCTCGGTAGCGGAGACGGACCTGAATCCTTCCTCCTGTCGGGACTAAGCCGGTGCTTGCTTACGCAAGTATGACGATCGTCTGGCGCTTGTGAGGATCTTCTTGGAGCGAGGTATTCTCGGGGATTCGTGAATGCAAGAATGGAAATTCGCTCGCGTTACCGAGCTCCGGAATTTACTCGCGTACGCGAGCTCTGGACACCTCTCGCGTACGCGACAGATTCCGGTGGCGGAGATGAACTTGGGTCTTGCGTACGCGAGTTTGGGCGCATCTTCCGCTTGTGCGAAGAATTTCTCCTGTCGGGACTGAGCTGGTGTTCGCGTACGCGAGGATTGAGTGAAGATGGAATTCGTTCTGGGGCTCGCCGCCGGGAGTATAGGGATCGGCTAGTTTGTGCATGCATTTTTCCGCCGAAGGACAGTCGCTCACGTGTGCATGGTTTTCCTCACGAATGGGAATCGGCTCGCGCTTGCCACCATGCTCTCAGGGGAGGAAATTGGCTCGCGTACGTGAGTTCCGGCACAGGCTCGTGTATGCGAGGATAGTTGGCAACCAACGGGATTTTGGGGCTCGTATCTGCATATCTTGGCACCTGCTCACGTGCGCAAAGAATTCCTGTGGTCGAGTTCAAGTGGGTGGTTTGCGTACGCAAGTAAGACAATCGGCTGGTCCTACGCGAGGATTATCTGCAAGGGAGCCATAGTCATGGGCTCGCATATGCATCAATAAGAATCGGCCCGCGGATGCCTTCCCGGGAATTGACTCGTGTAGCTAACGGTTTTTCGGTGGCCGCAGCAAACTGTAGAGTTGGCGTAGGTGGTCATCGGAGTCATGTTTCGGCGCCACAGAATTCGATTGTAGCTTTGCAGAACATGTAGAAAGACAAATTTTCCTCCATTCTACACCCAAAAGAATCAGGCCGGTGGGATCTCTCAAACTGAAGACAAAACTGATGAAACTCTCCAGATGTTCCTCTGACCAGCATTGCTATGGTACCACAATGGTCCCATAGGGTCCCGACATAGTGCTGAAAAGATTCAACTGAAGTCCGGGTGGGGTACTGGCGGAGAACCAGGACGAGCTCTCACGCTGTCCCCTAAAGCAGTGCTGTCATGGCGCAGGAAGAGTTTCAGAGGTCTCTAGCAACGATGAAACCAATATAACTCAGGACTCCGCTCGAGTATTGATGGAGTAAAGCTAGGGTCCCACAAACTATCCCCCGGACCAATGGAGACGGGGTGCGGGAACGGGCCCAAAGGAGTCTCACGGTGGTGTTACGGAAATGAAAAAAATGCCCCGCTTGGGTACTCTTGGAATAGTAGTGCCGGGAAATTACGAATGTCATCATAACAGGAGACTCCAACTTCCATATGCATGAAAAACATCCAGACTCCGACTTTTATCGAAATCTCCTGCGAGCTAACACTGTGGAATTGGGTCCCATCTAAACCTACCCATCATGTTCTTTACTCTAATGGTACGCGAAGTAAAACGTGGTTAGACTCGTTTATCGTCCTATCTCTAAAGTTCATTCGATCGTATAGTAAGACGGACGTACCTTTCACAGCAGGTCACGACCTGATTAGTCTGGAATTGAATTTGCCTCCTTTGAGTGTCGAGCCCAAGAGTGTGATGACTCGGAATCTAAAGGATCTGAACATTGACCACCTACTCAATGATTTGCAATTACGACTAAACAGAACTGTAGGAAGTTTTAGTAGCTTTTCGATCGATTGCCGAGACCCGGTTTCATGTGCAGCACGCCAACTCTCTGATACTACTCTCGATACTTTTAACTGTCACGCCCCTTACAAGAACATCACCTTACAGCCAAAACATCAGCCGTGGGTCTCAAATGGCATTCAAACGCTCATTTGAGTGCGAGATGCAGCGTATGGACGCGCCAAGAGTGGGGGTAGGCCTTGCAACATTCTGTTGCGTAGGGAACTCAGGTCTGATGTCAGTAACAAAATCGATGTCGCCAAGAATGAACATCTATCCACCTTACTACGAAATTCCACGAACCCCAAAGATCTTCGGGAGCAACTTGATGCCATGGGTATCACAACACCGAAATCTCCCTCTCTCCTCAAATATCTTTCCCCTCAAGTATTGAATGCACACTATGCTGCTGTCTCACGTAACACCCCGGTACTTCAGTCTGTTGACGAGGATGAAATTCTGAGCATTACGTTGTCGGATGCCATTCCAAGCTAATTTTGGTTTGCACCCATCACTGGCAATGACGTTGACGAGGTTCTCGCTAAGGCAACTAAAAATTGTACGGAAACTGACCATATTCCAGCGTCTCTGCTGAGATCCATCTACCTCACTCTCCGCCCCATCTAGCTGAGCTTCTCAACTCATCAGTGGAAAGAGGTCTCTTCCCTGATTGTTGGAAAATAGCATCAATTATACCACTGTCCAAGTCACATCCCCCACCCCTCCCCTCAACACCATCGGACACGCGTCCAATTGCTATACTCTCTGGAAATTCGAAATTATTCGAGCTCATTATCCACAAGCAATTCCTTTCTATCTGTTGAGTAATAAGCCACTCGATGACCGGCAATTTGGATTCGAACTTCATCACTTCAATTTTTCGAGAGCATTTGATACCGTCCCGCATAAACTCATTCTGAGGAAGCTTCGCTTACTAAGTTGTGAAAATACTGTGATTAGATGGTTTTCAAGCTACCTATCCGCTCGGCGTCAAGCGGTACGAGATAGAAACGGATCTCTCTCCAAACCAATTGATAACTTCGCCGGTGTTCCTCAAGGAAGTGTTCTCGGCCCACTCCTCTTCACTATTTTTATTAATTACCTTCCTCGTATCCTACGTCACTCAAAACACGGTATCTACGCGGATGATACTCGTATCCACACCAACTGTCACATTTCAGACTTGGATGAATGTATCCGCAAGTTGAGTGAGAATGCCAACCGGGTATACGACTGGGCCCAGTGCAACCTGATTGAACTCAAACCAGGAGAAACCAAATCTATGATCAAAGGTAGCTCGCTATACATTAGACTTACCAATTCGTCATGTCTTCCCGCTCTAGTTATCGACGGCACAATCATATCTCACTCTGATCAAGTGTGTGACCTCAGAATTCAGCTTGAGCGCACTCTGAACTGAGACAAACAAGTGAATTCAATATCATCTCAAGTACATGGAGACCTGTACAAGCTACGCTTCCATAAGTATTCACTATCTACAAACTCAAGAAGCGATTAGTCGAATCGCTCATTATGCCATACTTTGATTATGCCTGCGCCATTTGAAATGACGTTCCGAAAGGGCAGAATCTGATGCTTCTACGACTCCAAAATGCTTGTATTCGCTTCGTCCATGGGGATATTCGATGGGCTACTCCTGTTACGCCGTATCGTTTGGCGCCAGGGTGGTTCACTACTGAAGATCGACATAACCCTGCTGAAAATAATTCACTGGGATCCCAGTGGGATCCCAGTGGGACCTGAGCCTGGGAAAATTCTAGACCAAAATAATTCCTGCGTAGAGCACTTAC
>JAPYYZ010002880.1:0-18285 GCA_030522705.1 Eretmocerus eremicus | reverse complement strand
GTCTCAGGACAGCTCCTCATTTTATTGGTAAACTACATCGTTACTTTATGAAAACTACAAAGATGTTTGAAGTAAATGCAGACGGTAGCTGCCCCGCCGCAGATTTCCTTCTTTTTATTCAGTAAGATCTTCATCGATCCTTTTGATTGGAGTAAAATTGCGAGCACTTTTGGCGAGAGTTTTGGCCGAATGGAAGATTTCTCAAGTTTGAGATAATATTCTTGATTTGAGTTTGAGATGGTATTCTTAGAAATTTCTTTCGCCGGAGAAACTTCAGACAGAAAGGTTTTAGACACTAATGTACGGGGGTTCACTTTAGAATACAAAGAACACCAAGTGTATCATCTGCGACTTACTTTTTCAGGGTTGAAATGAGCACCTGCTGATAAGCAGCCTTGACTCAAGTCCCCTTTTTCGTGGACATGGAAACCATGCAATGCGTCCTTTTCGAGACTGCTAATTTTTCCAGTAATTGTTACTGGTCCATCTTCTTCTTCCTGAACTAATCGTAGAATACCACTCACATTACGATGTTTTACATCTTCTTTGATGTCTGGAGCTATTACTACTGATGCTATCAGATTCTGAAAAACCAAAAATCAATATATAACCAACGAGATGCGATTGTGCTTGCAATGCAGTGTGACGAGGAATAAATCTCCAAAAATGATTCAAGAATGAGGGACGAACATTCGTCTGTACTCCTACATACATAATAGATTTCGTGATGAATTTTTTCGCCGCAGCTGCATTGGATCAATCCCAACGGTGAATAATTGATACAATGTAGCGTATACCTATTTGCGAGTGAATTTATTAATATTCATGGAATTTCGCTTGTAAACTCGCCAGACTACGCTCAACACGAAGAAATCACTCCACCGAATATACGAATGAGAAAAGAACCAAGCTGACTTCAGAAATTCGCGCGGGGATAGTCATGACAGACAAGTGTGAAGCTACACATACTCTTATAACACTTTTAGTATTTCCAAACTTCTCACATGTAGAAGAGAATAAATGCACAGTTCGAATACTAACTTTTTTTCTTTTAATTTTCAAGTGTATCTCTTGCGCATCAGATGCAGTTAGAACTTATACTTTCTCCATCATATGTCGAAAGGACACACTTTTTTCTGGGATTGATCGACGTTATCGAAATTTTTTTTTAACGGATCGAAATCCAATAAATTATAGAAGCAAACAAAAAGTATGAACTCTCTCCGCGCGAATCAGTGAAACTTGATTCCATACACTCATTGTCAGTGAGTTTTCTTAGTACCAATGACTTTGGATTATTCTATCACCAGATTTCTACTTCTTATTTTCAGTTGGGGCGGAAAGAGAATGAAAAAGAAAAATTGGTGGTCGCCGTTAGGTTTATGTACAATCGCCGAATGAAAAAAATGTTTACTGACATCTCTTATAATTTGTTCCTTTAATATGAAAAACGAAGCGAACTCGAGCTCACTCCAAATTTTGTCAGTATTTTTCTTTATGAAATGAGACCCTTTGAAGAACGACCAATATACGTAAAAAGACGCTCCTAAAAGAGATTAGCAGAATGCTTTCTCATAGAGAGGGGGGCACATTTGTTACATATAAACATTATTCTCCCTAATGAGGATAAGAGCGTCTGACTGTCTCTTTAGAAACATAATTTTAGGGAAGGGGGCGCGATCGTTTCTTCATTGATGTAATTGCTCAATTCAGTTTATCTTTTCTCAGTCATATTATCAATCCTTATAAAATTTGCACCTACTTCTTCTTCGCGACGCGACCTATCGATTGTACGTGACACTTCTTACTCAAGTCTTCTGATTGAATCATGACAATCTCGTCTCGGTACACCTCCTTTCGAGTCTGTGTGCGTGCATAAGCATGTTTTCTTTTTTCATAAACAATTTTTCCTCGCCGGTTCGATCGATCCTTCTCAAATTTACATATTTGTAGAAAATCTTTTGAAGAATAGCCCAGTGAATTTTCAACTTTCCTCACTGAACAGTTTCTAAGTTATGATTTCCTTTCTATTTTAATTGCAACTTTTTCTGAAAATTCTGGTGTCAAATATGATATTGCTTTTTCAATATATGTTTCAAAAGTTTGAAGTGATTAAGTCTGAAGTATTCTTGGATTCTTCAGAGACTCTTTGTTATGGAATCTTGATTGAAGTAATTTGTGTTTCCATGTGTCGCTACCAATGAAATTTCAGAATTAGTGAAGATTGATGAAAATTAAATTCCCGTATCAACTTATTGATAGAGAACCAAAGAATACCTCAGATTTTTTTCAGATTTTTAAATCGTAATTCGACAAAGCAATAAGACAAGAATCGTTTGAAAAGCTTGGAATTGAAATACAAAAGAATAAGTAATTAAAAACTGTCCGGTATATGAGAAGTTGATAACTTACTAAGCTTATCCCTCAGAGATTCTCTACAAGCTTTATGAATTCCGGAGAGCTCGATGGAACCGACGAGAAAAGTATCTTTCACGAAAAAAGATAACGCACAACACACATGCATACAGATACGGAGGGAGACATAAACTAGATAAGATCGTAAAAATCTTTAGGTCAAAATTGTGATGTACAATCGATAGAACTCGCCGAGACGAACAAGGGGGTGCAGATTTCATAAGGATAAGGGATATTATAAGGGAGCAAAAATAAATTGAAAGAGAACATGAAAGCAAAAAATCCTGCCACGAAAACAATGCTTTCTCTTTGAGAAAGGAAAATGCCCAGCTTGGTTGGAAATCATAACATTTTTCCTCTATTTCTAGAGATGATAGTATTTTTCAATGGACTTGGGAAACTGAATCCCTCTCGAGTGCTCTTAAAAATAGGAAATATTCAATTCCATGCAATTCTTGAAGGACTGGGCGCAGATAAGACCCCTATATGTTGATATTCACTACTTACATAATATAGTCAAAATCTGTAAAATTGAAAGAATTCGAGTATTCTGATTACGGTTCTTACTGCCAGTTATTATTTTGAAATCGAAAAATTAAAATTCGGTAATATGGAGTAGTTTATCTCGTACCTCAGCGTATGCACCAACAACCAACACCAGAACAAGGCTAACGATTTTCTGCATTCTGATAAACCTGAAACAAAGTCTACTTAGAGATATTGCTACTCGATCGACTCGGATTATAAAATTTATGGTCTAGTTTTTGCTAGAATCTTCTCGCAAAGATTCATCCAGTTACCACGGAGAAGCAGCTGATTGAGATCACACATATTGGAGAGATGGTTCAAACTCGGCCATCAAGTAGTAGAAATATAACATCAGAGGGAATCATTATGAATATGACGAGTTATTAAACAGTTTTTCCATTATCTTAATTGACTTAAAGTGTTTTTGCTAAACTATGATTGTAATGTCATCATTTTGAACGAGCTCAGTTGGAAGGATTTAGTGAACAATATCGAATTAATTTGATCTGTAATGGTCCATACTATATAGATTTGGCTAATAGTTGATTTTTTAAAGTATTGATTGGATATTGGTGTAGATCAGTTTCGTTCTGTTTCAAGTTATATTTAAGATTCTCGCATTTAAATCTCAAAACAAAGTAGGGTCATAAACCTAAATTTCAGAACAGAGCTGAATAATCAATGTTAGCTGAAGGTGTTAACGATTTGGCTCAATTAGAGACAATTCAAAAAATCAGTGAGACGTAGATACGTACTATATATGAATCGCGATATCATTCACATACATTTCCTCTTCAGTTTTCTTCAAAATTCATTTTTCAATCACATAACTTGGCTATCCTAGTATTTAATTTATGAGATCTTGTAGATTGCTGTACAAGTTTTTGTGATTATTGGTTTTCTAGAAGAGAGCAATGAGTAAGTTTCTCTACTTTTTAGCAGTTTGTGACAAACTTTTAACTAATCTATGATACTTGTTGCCTCTACCTCAGATTTGAGAAAACATGAGATTTGTGGGCGGTGACCTTGATACTGCGATAGACATCTCAACGTAGTTTAACACGTTTCGGCTGTGAAATTATCTTTCTAACACTTATCGTCAGTAAATGAGAGTTGAAAATAGTGTGTTTTCGAAACCAAAACTCCATTACATTGAAGACTTTGATATCTTTGAGAAGATGATTTGAAGGCATGATCATTTCCACGTGAAAAACATCGCACGCCACACTTCAAAATAAGTCTTAAAAATAAGTATTTTGACTTTGCATTTATTAGAGACCCTTTCTTTCTTTACCGAAATAGAGTCAGAACGACCGATCATTGATCTCAAGTGGTGAGAAGTCGAAAACGAATAATCTCACGACCGCGATTTCAGGAACTTTTATCGGAGTTTAATAGCTTAAATAAGCTGTGTGCTTATTTAAGCTATTAAACTCCGATAAAAGTTCCTGAATTGCTGTGTGCAATTGGTCTCATTTTACTTTCACTCACAACACTCTTTCGATCCGGTTTGAATGACGAGTTGGAAAATACAAGTTAGATAACAGCAATGATTTAACAACTCGTCTTTCGACTTGAATCATTGAAATATTTGTGTTAGATGGGATCTTAGTTCAGCGTACACGGCCAGCTCATCACCTATAATAGGTTAGGAAATCTCTGCGTCCATAAGTCATTCCCGATTTTCTGAAGTTTTCTTGTTATTTGGGCTAAAAGGCGAGTTGATGAATGAAATTTAAACAATGACAATGATTCGACAACACCTTTTCAACCCAAATCGTGGAGATTTCCGAGGAAGTTGAGACTGAATTGCCATCTTTGGGATTCACGGCTACCGCGTCGCCTCAAGGTGAGATCCTCACGAATGAAATAGCCGTTACTAAAGGACACCGCATGACTCATCGCAAGTGAAGAACCAATTAAACCAACCAATCAATTCTTTATAAAATTCGTTGACTACGGTTCTAGTTGATCTGTTCAAATTTTGGTTCATCGTTTGATTTGATCGTGATAAACTGTGTATAATCTTTGGATGCCATTTACTTGAAATAGAAAGTAGACAAATGTGGGGAAATTTGCAAAAGTCTCTGTAAAAATGACTTGGCTCTATAAAGATTGTAGATCTTCATGAGTCAATCAAAATACGTTCGTGGCTTTAGGAACTCCTACAGATTATTCCACTGGCTCCAAACGCTCACTACAAGCGCATTTTCCAATATTTTATGATTAATTTTGTTACAAATATCATAGAGTTTGATGAAATCCACAACATTTTCTAGACGTTATAAAAACATATTGTCACACGAAAAAAATGCGAATGAAATTCCGTTTCCAAAAAGATGAGTGAGAACCAAACATTTTTCGAATTTCAGCTCTGCTGTTATTCACTTTTACACTTTTTTCTATATTTCCACTCTTGGAATGGTTTTTGGGGGTTCGGACGGAGTTTGTGGAGTAAGCGGGCTATCGTTTCGAGGACTAATAATAAGTAGAGAGACTACGCCATTTAGATCTAAGTGAGCCACACCAAATTCCGTGAGCTGAACGCTGATCGGATCGAATTTACAAATTGGACTGACTCCAGGTGCTGTGGTCAATCCTGTTTATATTCCGGCTTGGTCGTCACTCCCACTACCGGACCGGTCTATCCAAGGCATGAAATCATTTGATTGAAAAGGCAAGGCTTGTTCGCTCAAACAAGTCCGCAGTTGTCGAGATTGAGTGTGACTTTCATCACATCGCAAAGTACTTCCTTGCATGTCAGGTCAAATTATGATTAATCTTCTTGGAAACACGTCAAAATTATCGCACCACTTTACTTTTAGTATGAGGGCCCTTTTCGTCTTTCTCAATTAGGTGATGAACAATTTCGAAGAAAATCCGACCATGTTTAAAAAAACACATCACTAGAATTCAATACTCAATGCATGACTCAATATTTTCATACTTAATCGAGAAATGGAGACTGATAAACCCTTTAATCGAGAAATGGAGACTGATAAACCCTTCTAACAGTTAACTGATGATCGTTCGTGAAGCTGAATTATTTTCTCTTTGGCGGTTGAAAAAGAATATGCATTAATATTCAAAGATTATCTCGAGACGGGTACTCGAGGTTTAATATTCGTTCATCGATACATACTCTACCCATTCAAAACAATGCAGCTAATTTCCTCAATCACGTATAGGCTTCGCGTGAATGTTGGGAATCTTTTGCATCACCGTAGTCAACTTGTCTTGCACGAATATAAAACATATCCGATGCTGTACAACATAAAGCATAGTTTAAAAAAATGCGTCTTTGTGATTGCCGATAGCGTCTGAATTTAGGTAAACTTCGGATCATCGTGTAAATCGATGTCGATCATTGCATAACACCAAGAGATCAAATTGGCGTCTACAGTCGCTCGAGACATTATCAGTGTTATTACTTTTACTGTATTCCTATTAATAGTTATTTTGAAGGACTGATAATATAATGTTCCAAGAGAGTCACAGGATTCGCTTGAATTTACAGATCAAAGATTCATGCGTCCGATCGTCCCAATAATAGCAAGATTAATACAGTCGTACGTATGAGGAGCGGATCTCGGAGATGATAATGTCCAATGGGTACCATAACGTCGCGCCGCCTACAAATGACCCGCTGTCCTCCCACAAATCTATAGCAGTAACACTGTCATCAGTCCGTATCAGAGCCCTAACAACCTGGGCTTGAAGATAACAGGGGAACCAGGGCAAGAGACTCTCGAGTCTGGAAATTTTACTAAATATATAGCCATAATCATCATCATCACCATTTGCCTCATTTCATGAATTGCGATGAAACTTTCTTCGCTGTTTTTCATTTTTATCACCCAAGAGTCAATTTTTTACCAAAAGCAAATTTCATATTCATTTGACTGTAATTTGTAAGTCAAAAAGAAAATTGACGATGACCGGTATAATTAATTCAAAAACTGATGAATTATTCGAGTGCTCAATAACAGAATACAATGATGGCTAATTTGTCTATCATCTAAGCGACAGCTTATTCTCAAGAATAATTAGGTGTGATAGACAGCCTCCCCTTCTGAGAATCTCGTAAGGTATGTATCTCTTTTGTAGAAGAAACTATTATCTGAAACGTTCACAAAATGTGGATCAACTTTGATAATAATATCCTTATTGGGTCAATACTGGGAAATATTTGATTCATTTTCAAGAATCACAGCGTTCAATTTTTTTCTTTTCAAATTTACAATACTGAAACCCAACCACAATCTGATTTTTCATATTATGTACTTTCACAGAAAATGGTTTGAGTATCGTTCTTCTTTTGGGATATTTTGGATAATCGTGGATTGAGATTGACAAATATCCGGAGAAGTCATAAGATTGAATGGCAACTGCGGCAAAGCTTACATAACAGATACGGAGCTTCTTTTGAGATCGTGTGAGGCTTGATTTAAATAGATTGATGCGCCCTTTGTGTAGGATTGCTCTTGCGGCATAATACTTGACCGGAAATTGCGCCTTCAAAAGCTTGATGAACGATGCTTTAAGTTGACCTGAGAATGACATTCTCATAAGTACATTCGCTACTATCACGGCGTATTGGCGCTTCGACAGTTCACACATGAATACTTGAGCAGGTTTTGTAAGATCAGTATTCATCAAACAATTGAATTAATATTCATATTCCTTGTTGATATGATTTCACAGCGCTAGGATCTATTAGATTTACCTACTCGGTATAGGGAAATTGTATCATATTGTATTACCAACTCTCCATCACAATGGCCCAAGTTTCGATGAATAAAGTTGAGATTGATGACATATGTTTCATTCTGACTTTCATGGAATAAATGAGCTCAGAATTTCTTGAATGAACTCAACGCTCTTTTGTCAAAAGATCTATATTGTGTATGAGTTGAAACAATTACGGTCAATACTTATCACAGAATGAAACAATTTGAGTTTCTGAAGGAAGAATCTGTGCTATACGTGCAACGAATAAAATTTCAAAAACTTCAATTTATGATCACAAAAATAAAATCAAAATATTCTAATGAGATCCTCCCCGCCTAATGCCCCATACTACAAATATATTCCCAGCTGATATGAAAGGTTGTTGCAAAATATTTCTTCAAATGAATAAGGTAGGAGCCACGGCGGCCTAGTGGACGAGGTCCTGGTTTTCGACATGGAAGGCCAGGGTTCGATTCCCGTCCGGCACCACTGTGAATTTTAACAAGTGCCTTTTCGGTGGTTTCGGTGGTTCGGAACCCACCTAAAACTGTAGGTCCCGCAAAATAACCTCAAAAAAAGGTTGAGAATGCGTTGATTAAAAAAAAAAAGAAAAATGAACGAGGTGGGATCAAATTGGGATTGAAAATGACCACATTGCATGTTACAGATAGAACCAGCATCGATACTCTCATTTATTATGTTCCAATATTCCATCATCTTAGCGAGCTTTGATCTTTTTGAAGTGACAAGAGATGACTGAAACCCATATGGTGCGATCCTTTTAACTTTGACAGAATCGGGTTAGTTTTTGATACAATACCTAAATGATGATTCCATTCTGGACAATATTTTGTTTCCAGAGATTAAATGCATGGTGGTAATCATTCTTATCTGAAATATAATTGTCACTTGGTAAATGACTAATAAAAAAAAAGTTACGAGAAAAGCATTCCAAAACCACACTCACTGTGTGTGATGGTCAGGAAATTCTTTAGAAAGATAGCTGATAAAATTAAGAACTTCAGAGGGGTCCACTTGATTTTTCAGATTTAGAATGAGTTCGATCAAAGATAAATCAAATTTGTTGAATGATGAATACAGGAAGGTCTACGTTGAAAATCCCAAATCGAAATCATTGGAACAGTTTGCTTGAAAAGAGGAAGTTGTGACGTTCATTCGAGATAAGGAGAAAATTTGAGGAAAACATCAAGAGTATTAGCATGTCTCATGTAATTACTCATTTTAATTAGAGTTGCTGGCGGCAAATATCACGTACTGTTATGAACGTACTAATTATGAAGGATGAATCAATCAGCACGTTTAAGACTATTTCGCATATTTTTAATGGCTCAGTATGTTGAAGGATGACACATCACAAGTCAAGTTGTACGGGGTCTTCAGAAAGAAGAAAGTGAGTCCAAAATTAATTTCTTCGGGAATTTATTGATTTATGTTCCGAGCTTATACACAGATTGCGCGAGCAAATTTAGGCTTTAATGGAAAGAAAGATCTTTGGTAATGACCCATCCATTGGGGAGTATTAAAAACCACCATTACCCCTGTTACGTGAGACGAGGGTGATCAATAGATTACAAGTACGAGAAATGTACTTTAATAAATATCTGCTTCAGAGATCTGCCTCGCGGCTCTTCGTCGGGCGCGAAACGGCGCGCAGGGGTTGCGCGGCTCGCGCATGCATCGCGGGTGACCCCCCAAGAAAGTGAAAAGGACCTCACTCTCCTCTCTCCGCACACCCTTTGAATGGCAATGCAATTTAGAATTCTATGGCTTCAAATAAATGAATTTGGACATATCCCAATCTGTGAACGTATCGCCCTTATTAATATACTGGATGTCTCCGTATCCGTTAAACATTTCACATTGTAACAGTTTCAAAGAACCAAGATCAATAATTTCCATCATAAGATCTTGATCTACAACCCAGACACGTTTGAGGAATTTTCGTGTTCTCACTGCCATGGAAACTCAAAGACGTGTACCCAATCATAGAATTAGGCTTTGATCCTATAAAACTAAGCTAACGTTTTACGCTAAGACTTGAGAAATTATCAATATTCCTTCTACATACAGCATTCGGCGGTATAAAAAATCAGTCCCGCAAAGCTTCGTACACTAATTATTAGGAATTTGGACGATATATCTCGTCACACTTTTAACTATATCTCGATCTCCCCGAGCTATCCTTCACATTCAGGGTTAACCACTCACAACATTTCGTTTATGGATCAATGAGTTACTTGTCAATTTGAAGTGAAATCAAACATCGCCGAATTGAATTTAGTGTTCACAATTTCGTTCCAAGACTCAGGAACATGATAAATTTGAGAAAATGTTATTGAATCAACATCTGCATTATCGCCTCACTTTTTACTTTTCATCTTCAGCCATACTCATTTTTTATTGTAACCATTATCTATTTTGCCGGATCTGATGCACGAAGCAGAGCTCGACATATTTAGTTGTGCGCCAATATGATACATCAAACAGGCGATGGAAAAGTTCTTGAATCTTAAAATAATATCTGCTTCGGTGCACGATATCTAAATTTGTTGTTTGTTTCGGACGTTCGTGAATGAAAGGAAAAGAGAACCAAGACAAAATTATGGAGAATTCGTCCGTCGAGAGAGGAAAGTAAGTGTTTTTTAATAATCTCTTGGAATCGGAGGGAAAGACAAGCGACAAGTAATAGTCAAATGATAAGTTTGTTATATATTTATGTAAGTTCCCTTTATAAATCTATTGGTTTCGAAATCCAACAGAGTCAATATTCACTGAAATAAGATCTGGAATGTCGTTCCGTCGTTTGATTATACTTAATCCTCTTTGTTGATCTATCATATCAACATCTGGGCCCAAAAAATGCGAAAGATCTCTGTCAAGCGAGTCATTTCCTGAAACGGTCCACAACAATATATTCCTCATAAATGTGTGGATGACATGGACTGAGATACTTTCCGTACACAAAACCTGAGAAACAAGTTCAAGCTATGTTGATACACACGAGCGGCACCAGCATATTGGATTTGACTAAACGGATCAAGTTCTGTGTATATCATGAGCTAGCGCTGATCCATAGTGAGAAACGAGCCTGCATACCGGTCAACTCTTTCCACTCTGAGTCGACGTCTATTTTTGAGAATATCCCTGTTCAATCTAATAAATGCCACGACTGGTTTCGTCACCGACATCGATCGCACCGTCATTTTGACGTTGCTGGATAAAGTCAATTCTTTTTGATTTCAAAATATTACCAAAACTGATGATTTGAAAGATGAATAGAGTCTAATAGTGCCCTGAACTACTTAATCTTCGAAGTAGTGAATTAACAGAATGCAAATTGAATTTTGAGGAGTTGAAGTTTTCAAAAAAGGGGTCGAGTCATTTTGAACCCCTCACTGTAACTTACAAGTAAAAGGTCAACCTTGCGGATCACGGATCTGGTCAGAATTCTGGGAATCATCTTGTTTCGGTGAGAAATAGAGATATCTCAGAGGGTTTATGCTAATAGGCTCTCTGTTCCGAGATACAGCTATGGACATTAGCATTGCTCATATAGGCACGTGTTAAAACGTCATATATATAGGTATACTAGAAATGCTAATGTCCATAGCTGTATCTCGGAACAGAGGGCCTATGAGACTAAACCCTCTGAGATATCTTCATATCTCACCAAAGCAAGATAATTCCCAAAGTTTTGGCCAAATCCGTGATCCGCATGGTTGACCCTCTACTCGTGAGTACTAATTCGCATAACGATTCAAGGAAACGTTTCTAAACTGTTGCAGTACAAATATTTTACTTCGGAATATCTGAATGCGCCCCGCGCGTATTGGATCATTTTTTTTCCTAGAATTGGTGAAATTATTGGCTCACTTAAGTACTCTATTTCCCGCGATTGATTGTCGATCGATTATGTTTACGTGAAATCAGAGTATAGTTGTAACTCACCAATTGTAACAATCGCAGATTGACTACGGAAAACTCAGTTTTCCAACAGTGATTCGCCCCCCCCCACACCCACCAAAGACTCCTCGCTGTTCTTGATACTTCACCAAGATTTCACTTTCGAACCACTGCGGGGTTCGCACTTGTACGACTCGGTATTTGATGGAACTGTGGCACTGGAGACGCTATGAGTCGAGTAGATGATCAAACGAGTGCTAAACTGAAAAGCGTCACGCGCGAATCATCGGCGGAAAGAAACTGGAAGCAAGCCACAGGTAACAATTCGTTATAAGACGACGACACGGTTGCTTCGGGCGAGACAGATAGCCGAGCGTGTGAGGCCTCTCTCTGTCACTCTTTGCCCCTTCTCTGGGCGCTCTCAGCTCGGCCGCGACTCTGATACTGTATCAAGGCTTTCCGCAGCGTCGGATGCGCATCTATATAGATGTAACGGGTTGACTGATCCTCCCTCCGAATCTCTTCAAGTTTCTCTTGATGATACAACCACGCCGCGTCGACTCTCGTAAGCCCGTTGATTCGTATAATTTTTAGATGTCGACTGGAAGATACGCAATTTTAGAGGTTTGAGTCCTGAAAGGCGTTGTTGCCCCTGACACGAATTTTATACTTTTCTCCCGTGACGAGCAGTGGCATGAGTAGTCTTTGTAGCGCGTTACTCGTAGTCGAGGAATTCCTCACGATTAACTTGAATCTGACATACATGCTGGATCACGTGGTTGGTCTCCATACTTCACAAATATGAATTGGATCTCAGGTAATGCACAGAGAAGTGGACTCTTGATGTCGGGAATTGAAAGGTGATGGCGTAAGATTGTCCGTGTTTCACACACACTCTCATACGTCTCACTTGAGAATTAGCGGTTAGGCAACAATCAACAATGGATGCGAAGTATGAATTATCGTACATTTACTATCTATCTTTCTAAACATTTCATTACTTACACAGAGAGTGTAAATAGCTGAATGTTTCTCGCCACAAAGACAACGGATTCAATGCTGGAAATGTAGGGTAAGGACTCAAAGAGCAATGAGTTTTTCGGGCAGCTCAGGACTCTGAACACAAAGAATAGTGAAATTAAAGGAGCCAAGAAGATTTGTCTCCATATGATTCTGTGATCGAAATTGTATTAGACATCTCTTTTCTTATTCATGCGAAGAGCCTCTGCTATTCTATCTTATACGGACCACTATAAATGGAGAAGACACTCGATCAATCCCAGAGCAAATTGAAAGAGTTGAGGAGAAAATTTGACTGTGACTATACCATAAACGTGCATGTACTACAAGAGATTCGATCGAATATTTCCAGATTTTTCATTCCACAGTTTTGGAGGTTTCTCGAGACAGGAACAGCAATAATAGTGTATTATAAGAAAATTAGAAAAATTATTCAAATATAATAGCCCTGAATGTAAGCTGAAACGACACTTTTTCACCCGTTCTCTGCGCGTGAAAATTAATCCGATGCACGTAATTTCTCTAGCATCCTATTACTTAGTGACCCAAATACCCACATTTCATAAATCGATATAACAAGATATGGACTTCCTCTTCGTGGCTCATCTCTGTGAAAAACAGAGTCGCGAGAATCTTCACTACTGAATGATTTTCATTCTGAAATAGTTTATAATCATTCTTAATATTATCGAAAGATTAATTATTCGGGACAGTGTCTCGATTTTGTACGGATTAATAATGCTTTCGATATGGGAGTCTAAAATCTTGAATATTCAATCGAATGTTGTTTCGTTATCATTAAAATAAATTATGGCTTGTGTTACTTAAGCTTCAGGTCACTTCTCTTATTATATGCAAGCTTGTACATTTATTTGGATCATCACTTCACTCTACTTAAAGTGATGAATAAATTTCTTTGTTATCTCATTGAAGTTTAAATGGCAACATGAAATATACTTCCAATTTATTCTTGCGTCTCTTCCGTAAGAGCGAATTCTGGCAAACTCAAGATCGCTTCTGTCAAGTCAAGTAAGCTCTCTAAAGACGATTTCGATAATAGCGGGATGTATGGTTGTGCCCAAATCAAGCACCTATTATTAGCGGGGTTTTCTCGACAACAATCATCCAAGGCACATTTAAGCAGCCGATGTTTACAAAGGCATCTCAAGAAAGGTATTGGCTCACCATGTCGCAAGTGATAATTGACAGAATACTTGGCAACTTTAAACATCTCGAGGAAGAAGCAGACTCCTTTGAATAATTCGTTACATTGGTTATCATTTGTTGTATAATACGACATAATTGACCAAGTCTGATCTCTCGGACCTCTCTCACTCCAATGGAGATAGAAAGAGAGGTCCGAGTGATCAGACCAGATCAGACTAGATCTGACCCAGTAATCAAATAAACCTTACAGATCAGTTGGAGGGAGAAGAACCATTAAAGTATAATACTACAATGCCACGAAAATATTTATCAATTTCATAACATTTCAGAGGCAAGTAAATAAAAAGCCAGGATATAAGCAAACCATGGAAGTTCTTCCAGTGTACACCTCTCTTTTCTCTTTGATCGGGTTATTCAAGCAGCTATAAAAGATTGCCGAAACGGTCAATGTTCGGGCTGGAAAGAGAAAATTGATGAATGGCTCTGAACCATTGAACAAATCGTAAGGCATTGACCTCGATTGTAACGCAATGTGCAAAGACGGCGTAATTACAAGTTAAAAATAAGAACACGACTTACACGTTGTGGTTGACCTAGAGATCTTAGCCCCAGGCTAACTTCAGATATAATGTAGTTCTCTTCACTCCTGATTGGAATCGTGTGAGTGAGGATCACCACAACAAGACGAAGATGCCCGATTCAATGAAAAATACGCTGTACCAGGGATCAGTGACTTTCATTATTCTTCTTTTTATGTTATATTTCCTTCAAAATTACCTAGTATTTGATTTCTAATTTTTTCTGAGGTCTAAATAGACTTCCCACTACTATCCTGGGAGATAATCTTGAACAAACAAATATTTCGTTGAGTAATAGATATCATCGAAAAATAAAACTAATCCCTGGAAGATCGTCGAGAAGTACAGTAGGAGACAGGGCCTCGCGGGTCATCACATCAGACCGTTTTTTACCATCATGTTATTTTCAAAATACGATTTGGTCAGTTGGTTGTGCGCGGCAAAAAGGAATACATACATGTACTTTGTACAGCTTAGTATCGGTGATTATTGTCATGATACGGTTTTCAACCTAGGATCAGGCATCATTATAGTCAGTGCGATATAATAGATGTTGCTCATCTGATAACTTGTTTATCAAACCATTTGAGAACGAGAAAAAAGTGCTCAAAATAACTTAGCAAAATAATGTGAGCAATCGATAGTATAGTCAAATCCTAGAAACTTCTGCAATAGATTATGATTCTTCCGAATTCCTACAAAAGTATCAATAGGCCAAAAAATCGGGTTGAATCGATTTGCCCACGTAGTTAGTTTGAGATCGAACATGGTGATAATAAATGTTAGAGTTTATATACAATTTTCGATTAATTAATCAAACTGTCTGTGACAAAGGCAATTATTAGCGTATTGGAAGTTTCGTGAAAGAGCAACGTGAGCTTCATATCTTCATGTTATGGTTCTCCAAAATATGAATTTGAAATGAATCTTAAATCAGATATACAAGAAATTGAAATTGTTCAATACTAAAGTCTTGTTCAAACTTTGGACACGATGAGCTGGAAAGTTTCAACGTAAGCTCTCAACTTGCGGTGAGCAATATAACCCTACTTACATGCGATTCGCACTATTCGATGATACTCACAATAAGTACGAAGCGGTACTCGGGCGCCCTCGTTCGCACAACTTTCGTATACGGTCATATCACGCGGTAGAAACTTCATCCTGTGAGTAAATGGAATTCGAAGTTAGTATATTATGTACCGATGCGAGCTTTGGCCGTTTTGGAGCACGAAAATCAATTTTCCTTTAGTGTAACGAGGGACAATATTTCCCATGACTCGAAACAGCCTGGCGAGCGATGTGCATATGCTTTTTTTTATATCAGTGCGACTAAGAAGCGCTAATCTTCTTCTCCAAGCCGGGAACAAAAATGGCGCTTTAGTCGTACTATACTAAAAAGTTATTCCCTTTTGTTTTTCTTGGAAAGAGCATCATTTATTGGAAAAACTTCGTTCTCATGCGATGAGCTTCATTTTCAATGACTCAAGCCATCTTTATGGAAAATTACCTGATACCTAGCATGCAGAAATCAGACATTGTCCTCATTGAGAATGATTGAACAACAGTGATCGCGATTAATGATAACCAAGATATAATGAAACCTACTGCTTTTGTGTACGCACACAAGTCACTCACCACAATGTAATCTACATTTGGCTGATTCACACGCACTACTAAATTGAAAGAGTCCCTCAACTACAAGGCCAATAGATGTAGTGATGCATCTTTATCATTGCTTTAGTGTGATTTTGTTGATCTGACCTTTTTTCGGCCATTTTCATCTTTTCAGATTATCCAAGTACGGGTTCATTGGAAATCTGGTTCATAAGAAAATTAACCACAGGTTGTTGACCTTTTACATCAAATCTAAATGATGCAGACATATAAGTGCCAATTATTGACACACTAATTTGATCTCATCACTAGGCGACAATACTGATAGTTTCACTTTGCAATAGTCCAGTTACCTCATTGGAAAAACCATTGGTGAATAAGTAAGTCATGCAAATGATGTGTGGTGAAGGTCACTCCCATACAGATTGGACGTGGAAACACAGTGTATAGGTCTTGCCGAGAGACCTACTTGGTAAATTTATGCCCATTACCTCCAAATGTGGAGCAGATAGTACGAGTAATTTAGAAGTGATCAACAAAATGTGATCAATGACACAGCATTTGCAGGATTTCCTAAACTCTGGAACGTTCTACAGAGCAATTAATTATTTTACATATCCATTGGGGCACACATGATTTCATCGACCAATCTACGAGTAAAATATTTACTGGGCGTTCCGATACTTGAGATTATGATTTCACTCAGAGTACTCAAAGGTGATGACTAGCTCTAACTAGGGAGATCTTCATTGATCTCAAGTAATTAGTCTCTTTTGAAGATAGAGGTATAGTTATTCGATCCAGCTCATTTCTTTTTTTCACGTGTTCATGAACTCACTGTACCCCTGCCGTGCAATCTCGCGTAATCCTTTCCGGCGCTCGCGATCAAAATTATAGTTCTGCAGGCGATTTTGCTTTTGCGTCGTGCAAGCTTAAGCAAAAACAGGTGGATGCAGAGAACCTTTAATTACGAGATATCTTGAACATCCGTCACTCTTGATGAGAAGTGGATCAGGCTGTTGCGCCTGCTGCGGCAATCTAAGTAGATGTTCTTCTAAATGGATTGGTGGTTACTCATCTTCATCTGTATCTGCTCACTTCCGGAATCAACCTTCGAAAGCCACAGGCTTGAAACATGCATTAGCATGAATGCAAAGGATCTTTCCATTATTTTGAGTTGAATTAATCGGTTAAGACAAGACTTCGATTCTTCTTTCAGGTGTCAGGTCGCTTCTTCGCCTTATCATAATCACGCTTCGCTTCTTTGATAATTTCAATTGATAATAAAATTGCGAAATTTTCCACCGTTCCACGACTTCCGTGCGACTTGGATTCATACCAACATACATTACTCAATTTTGCAAGTAAGTTACTCGTACCCTTCTAGTTGGCGTACCTAAGCTTACATCTGCTCTGACTTTAGTGTACTTTGATATATTTCTACGTTTTTCAGCTCACGCTCTGTTTTGCGATAGAGTGAATCCAAGCTGTTCGAGTATTTTAAAAGGGAGATTTTTCACATGGTCGCGAGCGCGTGTATTCCTACAGCTCACCATGATACACATACATAAGATATTCTCTGCAACTTTTTGCCACCCGCAAAACATCTTGGTGTATATAGAGACGGCTTGAAGTTCATGGGAAGCCCTCCAAAATTAGTTATTGTACTTCATTACGTTTTCACTTTTTGGAATATAATTATGGCAACTTTACGTAGATGAAAAATATCGTCAATGACCTTTTTCCTCATGAAGTTGGGATTACTCGGATCTCGGAGTTGGAATTCAACGTTTCTGACCAGGAGAGACCACGGTCTCCGGGTCACGGATTCCCCCGAAACTTCGGCAATGGTATGCTTTTGGTGCTAAAAGATGAACTCTAGAGCTACAGAGTCTAACGCTCGAGCATTTTTGAGATACAGCCCAGAACACGCGAGGTCCATCCATCACGTGTTAGTTGGTCAGGGCGAGAGATACGAAAGAAATGACAGAACGTAGGGCTTATTCTATATGTAACAATAAGTTGTTGCGAACGTGTGAAAAGCGAGAATGCGGCGGCTCCATGGGTCCATTGATTGATATACAAGGTTACAATGCATGCGCTGAGGGGTAATTGATTTCCCAAGCCTACAAATCATGCTGAACTCGCGCTACTAGTATTATACATCCGCTTCTTGCAATTGAGAATGGATTAAATCACTAAAAGAAAGAAGAAAGGTCAGACATTGACGATTGATGATCAGAGTGTACTTCTGTGAGATGAATCTTTTAATATTTTTGAACAATTGATGATTTTGGGTGAATTC